>PVIJ01002663.1:0-153766 GCA_004024925.1 Scalopus aquaticus
GTGCGAGAGGGGCTCGTGGGCTGGGTCACCGGCGGTGGAAGCAGCTGTGGGGCGGGTATGTAGCTGGAGAGCCTGAGCGCGGCCGTTTTCTTGGCTGGCGGGCGGGGTCGTGGCTGTGCGGTGCGCACACACCTTGAGGTTGCCCTGACCTAGCTCCCTCTTCCGCACCGGGCAGAGCAGGAAGTGCCAATCGAGAGCGGCCCCTGCTCCGCCCCTCTCTGCCGCCTGGAGGGAAGCTGCGGCAGCCTAGCCCACCGTCTCTATCTGTGGGTTATGAAGCTGACCGCCCCCTGTGGCAATTCTCTGCAAGCGGCACAATGGAACTGCCTCAGGAGCTCTCGCTCTCTTGCACGGGACAGGACAGAATGAGCCTATGGCTTGCGGTCCAAGTCCTGTTTCTCCCGCACCTGTAGCTGGTAGTTTCTTCCCCCCCCCCTGCATTTCCTCCAGTGGTTAGCTACCAATAGTGTCACTGTAGGGGTGGGTAGACCACTACCCCAGATTCCGTTCCAGAGAGGAGCTAGAGTGCTGGCTCCGTAATGGAGGTGGGGGGAGGGGCCACTCCACGGCTGCCCGCCTTTGTCCCGTGTCCCACCAACTTCTCCAGTGCCCTCTGCCCTTTCCAGGGCTCTGTTGCTACCTGGAGGGACTGCTGGTGTCAGTCTCGGGTTTTATCACTCTTCCGTGCCCGGGAAAACGCCTCTGCCCACCTTTTTTTTTTTTTTTCCTGGGTTTCCTCAGGTGCCTCTCGTCTTGGTCTCCTGGTCCGGTTTTGTGTTGAGGGGAGGGTGAGGGGATCTGGTGGTTCTTTCTTCTTCTTAGTCAGTCTTTTTAGCTTCTTTCCAAGTTCTACTCACCCGTGAGGGTGTTAGATTTATGTAGCGTTTCTGGATCTTCTCTGGGTTTGGCTGATGTCACTTTATCGGCGGCTTTTCTTTTGGGAGAGTTGATACTAGCATCCCTTCACCGCCATGTTGATGACGTCACCTGATTAAATTTTCTTGCAGTTACACCTTGTGTTAGATTAATTCTACGTTATACTGAGGTAGCAAATTGACTGAAAATCTCAATGACTTTACAAAGGAAAGGCTACTCTGTGTCCCCTGTGATTCAGGAATGTGGGGTGCATGCTATGCCTCACATAGACTCAAAGATCTAGGTGGACAGAAGCTCTACCATCTAGATATTTCTGATTGCTGTAGCAAAGATAGAAAAGCACATAAAGATCACACTGCTTTTCTATGACTTAGACCAGAAGTAACAAATAACACTTCTGTCACAGTCTTTTGGTCAGAACTAGTCAGTCCCTTTACCCCCTTAACTCCAAGTTATGAGAAGTACAGCCTTTCATATGCTATAGAGGAGCACATGAAAGAAGAGAACAGATATTGGTGAACACTGGTTAAATTGGGGCATGTTCTCCTTATGGAGATTTTTCATGATTTGGTGGTGTAGCTTCAGTTCTAACTACTCTCTGCCCTCTCCCTCTCCTACCTGCCCCACCTCACTGTCCCTTCTTTGCATTTAAATCCAGTCACACTAAACTTGTAGTTCCCAGAATTTTCTGTGTCATCTCTCACATCTTGTATCTACATATACTATTGCCTTTGCCTAAAACAATTTTGCCAACTCCTTTTCACTCTGTAGAGCTTATTTCTGGAACTGCTTCTTCTGGATGCAAAGGTTTTCATGATTATCGTGCCCCCAGTATGGATTAGCTACCTATTCTCTTAGTCTAGTAACACACTGTAACATCTGTATAGCAGTGACAATATTGCATTCTAATTGTGTATTGACTCACTTATCCTTCCTACTAGACTGTTAAGAGGTCTTGGGAGCAGAGATCATACTTTTCTTTGAATCCCAGCCTCTAACAGTTGGTGCACATAGTAGGTGTTCAATAACTATTGTTGAATGACTACATGATGCAGAGATTTTCACTTTTGTTAGGTCAAAATGGAGATTAAGTTTGGAAGCTAGGGAATTAAAAGATTCTGTACATAAAATCATTTATATTTGTCCATATTTATTTAACTGATCAGTATCTCTTTAGAGAAATTTCATACTTATCTTGATAAATTTAATGCTATGAAAAGTTTTTTATTATCAGATGAGATTTCTTTTTCCTTAAGGATAGTGTCTCTGTAAGTCAGTTTACAATTGTTTTTAGAGCAAAATGAAAATTTTTATTGAGCTAAGACTGATTTACAACTCTGTATAGGATTTAGAGGTCTAGGATCATACTTCTTCAGGTGTATGTTACCACACAGCACCTACCACCAAGGCACCCATGGTCTTCCACCATAATCCACTGTGCCTTCTATCCGCTTTGCTCTTTCTCCTCTCCTTTCATCTATGGTAGCCTCTATTCTACAGTCAGATTTCTAGGATTTGTTATTGGATTGGTCTTATTTGATCCTTTGTTTTGTTTCTCTAAGTTCCATGTATAAGTGACACCATCTGCTATTTCTTTCTCCTTCTGACTGAAGGAGAAATCCCCTCCAACTCCATTCATGTTGTTGCAAAAATCGAGGTTTATCTTTATTCTTTTTTTATAGCTGAGTAGTAATTCATTGTGTATATACCATTTGTTCCTAATCCACTCATTTGTTTTTGGGCACTTAGATTATTTCCATAGCTTAGCTATTGCAAATAAAGCTGCAGTGAAGAAAGGAGTACATACATCCTTCTGTAGTGTTTTCTCTTTTTTTTCTGCATTCTTCTGAAATTGTATCATATTTATGATTTTTATCATTTTAAGAAATCCCTATACTGTTTTCCACAGGGAAAACATTCCTACTAACAGTGTACAAGAGTTCCTTTTTCTCCACACCGTAGCTAATACTTGTTCATTGTGATATTTTTGATATGGGCATGAAATGGTATCTCATTGAGGTTTTGATTTGCATTTCTCTGATAATAAATAATTCTGAGCTTTTTTTCATGTGCCTGTTGGCCATCTGTGTATCTTCTTTGGAGAAGTGCCTATTTAGTTCTTCTGCACATTTTTTGATTGGTTTCTTTATTTTCTTTTAGTTGAGTTGTATGAGTTCTTTGTAGATCTAGGATTTCAGCCCCTTGTGAGATATGTGATGTGCAAATATTTTCTCCCATTCATTAAGGTGTCTTTTTGGTCTTTTTGATAGTTATTTCACTGTGCAGAAGGTGTTGTTATTTTGATGTAGTTCAGATTGCTTCTATTCTCTTTTGATTTTTCTTGCTGAATTCACAAAGACATCACTGAAACCTATGTTGTGGAGTGTCTTGCATATTTTCTTCTATATATTTATGGTTTGTGTTCTTACAGCTAAGTCTTTTATCCATTTTGAGTTAATTTAGAATTAAGGAGATATATAGATACATGTTGGAATACTTCTCAGCTATAAAAAAGGTGGACTCTTCCCTTTTGCAATAGCAAGCATGAAACTGAGGGGAATATGCTAAGGAAGCAAGTCAGAGAAGAAATAGAAAAAAATACCAGATGATTTCACTTATATGGAATATAAAGAGACTATGTGACAAAAGACAAAATTAAACCAATGCAAACTGTAGAAATAGGACTGTAGAATTGAGGGTACAATAGGGTAATGTGTGTGTGTGTTGGGGGGGTGGCTGTTAAATGAGAAAGAGGACCCAATAAATGATAGAGGAGGGTTATTGGTGCTCTGGCGGTGGGCATGGTGTTATAATGTACACCTGAAGAGGTGTGAATAAAACCCTAAAGCAAACAGACTGCTATAAAACAATGTATCACAGAAAACCCCCATAATTTAATAAAGAAAAATTTCTAAGGAACACAAATCAGAACAAAACACATTGCAGATTACATTAAGGTTCATTTTAGTAGTCTCATTTTTATTTCATCACCTTTTAAAGGTCTTATCTCAAAAATACAATCACTTTTGAGGTATTGGGGGGTTAAGATTCAACATAGATGTTTCAGGGGGCACAATTCAGCCAATTCAAATGACAATAGAGTGAGAGTAACTATCAAAATGATTTGACTGATAGGAATTTTGTGGGCACTTACTGACCATAATTTCCATATTGAATCAAGTGGACATTCTCTTAGGGTGCTATCTGAGCTTTATAGCTAAAACAAAGAAAATAAAACCTTTAGGTTTAATGAATGGAAACTTATAAAAACCCCAGATTTGAGAGAAGTCTCATACCCATGGGTATTTAGCTCATGGTTTCTTTGTAGAAAGCACTTGCAGTGCTTTTGTAAGTGTATTCAGTAAATCTATTTCCTGTCTTCCCAAGTGACTTGCCATTTGCCTGACACTTGAACACTAGAAATAAGAAAAAAGCTAGTACTTAAAGACTATTGATCAGTGACTAAAACAATGATAATCCCTAGAGATCTAGAAAACACTGTGGTCCTCAGGTCAGAATGTGTCTTATTGAAGACCAGGTGATGAATGGAGGAAGGCTATTTGGTAATAAAAGCTAAGTAAAGACTACCAGAACTGTGTCTCCTTTTCAAAGTAGTAAGTCAGTAGGACTGCTGTCTCCCTATGTAGAGAGAATCACAGATTATTATTTCTGCCTCCAGAGGTGGGATGAATATGGTTTAGTTTTAGAGAATAAAAGCAGATTATTTCATTTTATTTATTTTTTATGAGAATTATTATTTTTTAAATTTTTTAAAATATATTTTTATTGTTATTTATGTCTTTTACATTTTGTATTCCCCTTGGGTAACCCATCACAAATTCACCCATGATCCATCTCTGTGGTCCCTTGTGTTCTTTTCTACTCCATTTTGTGCCCTTATCCTACCCTCCCTGTCCCCCCCGCCGACCAACTGAGTGTCTCTCTCCTATTTGGTTTCCTTATAGTCCTGTTATAAGTGAAACCATTCTATATTTTTCTCTTTCTTTCTGGCTTATTTCACTGAGTATGATCCCCTCTAATTCCATCCATGTTGCTGCAAATTGCATGTGTTAATCTTCTTTGAATGCTGAATAGTATTCCATTGTGTATATGTACCACATCTTCTTGATCCAATCATCTATTTTTGGACATCTGGGTTGCTTCCATATCTTTGCTGTTGTGAACAGTGCAGCAATGAACATACGGGTGCATGTATCCTTTTGGATTAGTGTTTTTGTGTCCTTTGGGTAGATTCCCAAAAGTGGTATTGCTGGGTCGTATGGCAGCTCCATGTTTAGCAGTTTGAGGAATCGCCATACAGGAAAGCAGATTATTTTAACCAAGTGGTAATTCTAAATAGTCTTTTGGTGAAAACCAACTCAGTCCTTGACATGTAGCTGTAATTATTCCAAATGCTTTTTCTTTCTCTCCAAACAGAAGTGCCAGAAACAATTTGCTATTAACCTGATAAGAATAGGAGAATACATCTTACTTGAGGACTAGGTCATCAATCTGACTTTCTGTCCGAATCTACTACACATAGCATTTGATAATTTCTGACTCCATAGGTTATTATTTTGGTCCACCATATGGATAGCATTAAGTTGATAAAATCTGATGAACAGAAAGTAACTAGTATCCTAGATAAGTGTTTCTCAATCAAAGATGATGGACCAATCTTATATTTAAATTTATAGTGCATTCAGATCAATAGTTTTGTAATCACAAAAATAAACTACTTGAAAATCAAAATTTAAATAGGCATGAAAAAATACAAATACAATTATTTTATTAGATTCTTCTAAATTACTATAAACATTTCTAAGAACTTATTCTCAATTTCTGTACTTACCAAAGAATTTATGGACCAGAAGAGATTAGGGAAACCACATTTTGGTTAGTCTTACTCTCTATGCCTTTATAGGACATATGTTTGCCAAATGATTGGAGATAAACTCCAACTTCAGAGTCTGACACTTTAGTGAAGGTTTTGGAATCCAGATTTAATGGGGCATGTCAAGACATTTCCATTCAAAGCAAAAGACAAATTGATAAAATTTGTAGTTCCTAACACACACACACTGCTTGATAGATTTTTTAGATTGTAGAGGCAGCACGTACCATATTTTGGTCTTCTATTACCCAATAATATCTTAAGGCTGCAGTTTTGTGTGTGGTCCAAAGCAAGAAAGTATTCTTTAGCTACTGCAGGCTGTAATGCCATCATTTCTCCCAGAAATGATTTATCTTGTGATTTACCAATTCAGACTTCAAAACTGCAGAAAAGGAATTTGGGTAGAGAATGCGTTGTTGTTCCCTATGATTTGAAGACAAACATAACCTTTGTATCTCCCAGGGTTCTTTATAGATACCAAATCTGTGGAATGGATAGATAGAGGGGTTTTAATTCATGGAATTGGCTTAAGTGATTTTTGGTGTTGGCAAGTTTGAAATTTTTTAAGGAGACTGAGACTGGAATTCCCCTCTTAGTCAGGAGTTGATGCTGACAACATGAAATATAAGTTTTTCTCAATAGTGTTTTCAACTGATTATATGATGCCCACCCACATTATCAGGGATCATCTTCTTACTAAATAAAGTCTGATTATAAATGTTAACCACATCTATAAAACACCTCCCCGAAGAGCCTGATGTTGGATTGAACAACTACACATTATAACTAGCCAAGTTAGCCAAACGGACTATCACACATTCTTTTGCAAATAATTGTTCTACAAAACAGCTCCTGACTTACTAATGTACCCTGATGGAGACTGGATACTGAATCATGGGAGACAAGTTACTTTGTGTCCTGAGACTCTCATTGTGCAATATCTTTTATCTGATGAAAGCCAAATGCCTGGGTATTTTGCAACTAGTCAATATCTTGGAAACCTTGAACTCTGGTGGTTTGTATTTCTCTGGTGCAGGTTTCCACGTAAGGAACATGGAGTGTCCATTTAAAATAGTGATTGGACTCTCATACCACTGAACCAACTGACAAGAAAAGGGTTTCTGTGCTTAAGTGATCCTAGATGAGTCAGTGAGTAGTTGCTACCCTGGAAGGCAAGGAGAAATATTTGTGTAACCCATAGTGTGCTCCATGGTGCCTATAATGCTTCTCTGCCAAGTAGAAAAATTAATCAAAGATTTTTGCAACCCAGTCCTGGCAGGGCTATTAAGGGCTGAGGCACATCAGGTTTGAAGGTTTGCATATCCCCACTAGGTATAAAACACATACTAGTTAATATCTGGTTGAGCATAAAGGTAAATAGAGTATTAGTTCTAGAAGTAAGTTATAAATCCCAGTATGCCTTATGAATAGTTTCACTAAACAGGGCTCTTATCATAAATAAATGCACAGGTAGCTGGGTATATGGAGGATTTTCTGTCATTTGTATCTCAAATTTTGGAGATAACGGAAGTGCTTTAGTTCCTTGCTGTCCCACTAATCTATTCCATCAAGAACAAAACAATGCAGTAAGACACCCAAACCAACTACTTTTTTTTCTGTTTGATGCTTTAAGTGATAGAGTTTTCATTAGATTGAGGCTTCAACTTTTATAGAAATTCAAGGAGATTAAGCCAGAGGTTGCAAAGTATAGAGGAAGTAATAATGCTTATAGAACTGAAGATTTGCCTGGTACTTGATTTATTCTAGGTGTTATACTAAGCATGCTACATGCATTAGTTAATAATCACAGCGATTCAAACAAGTAGGGTCTTGGATTATTCTAATTTTTATTGGTGGAGAAACTGAAGCTAAGAGATACTGAATGCTTTGTTTGTGGTTATACAATTAGTTGAGCGTTGCCAGGAATCACATTAGAAAGTGTTAACCACAATACTGTATGGTTTTTTAATCTGATGTTTGGGGCTCCATTCCACCTCTTACATTTAGCAAATTACTCATCCACTCTTTACTAAGTTTCCCACCTGACCCAACAGAGATTCTAATACGCTCCTTAAATTGCAGCAAGGGCTTGGCAAACTAAGAATAGTTATACAGTGTTAATATTGTTGATGTCACACTAATCATAAGTTTATCAGACATCCCCTCCCCTCCACTCTACAGGCATTTGAGAATATGGAGAACCTTTGAAGAGTAAAGGGTCTTAAAGAAGAACAAGGTCTCTGAACAGAATCAGAGCAATAAGGATTTCTTTTATCAATATGACGGTTTTGGCTACTGATGTTGAATGTTTATAGAGAGAAGAATAACTGGGCTTTACTACATTCTCCCTTTTCTGTCCTCTTTTGAGTTGGGGGTTCAGTTGATAGCTTTTCATTCAACTGAGAATTAGCACGAACTCAAGCCAGGTTTTGGGTGATACCAAATGACTATGCCTTTTATAGTCTTTTTCCTACAGATACTTCTGCCCTGTGGCGTTTCACCTCTTTCTGTCTATATCCTGTTATTTTGCCTAATCATGTGGCCTCTGTTCTCTTTTATGGTTTGTTGTATCTCCTAAGCAATTAAGGAATATTTGAATAAGTATTTTTGACTTTGAAATAACTTACCCCTAAAACTCATTTTAAATTCAAAAATGATTTAAAAAAATTCTGCCTGGTTTCCTGCACATAAAGTGTTTTAAAATTATTTTGAATCCTTGACAAAGGGAATATTGCAGCAGTTCAGTTATAGTGTGTTAAATGTTTACATATTCAGGCATATGCTCCTTTTCTGTTAAGTGAGGTGTTTGTATTTCTAGAATGGTTAATGGGTTGAATTTTTCATAGTTGAGCTCGTACTAGAGAATGGCACAAGTCATAGCTTTGTGGAAAAACAGAAGCTTCAATTGTCTAATTTGACAATCTATGTGATGCCAAAATTTAGTTATGAGATGTTTCTGGCAGTTTAATTTTGCAGTCATATTCCTGGTTTGGCAAGAACTACAGATCAGGAGATCTTCATTGTTAATAAAAAACAACAAAACCCCACAAAACAACAACAAAAAATCCATGTGCCATCTCAATCTGTGTTTTTTGGCACATCTCCAAATTGTATTTATTATTTTAATAGAGTTAGAGTTCTCATTGATACTTCAATTTAGAACCTTAAAGTAAATTGGTTGAAGTAAAATTTTGTTCAAGGCCAGTTCCTGACTGATTTCATCTTGGCATAACACAGAACAAAATAAAACCACAAAGATGAAAGGGTATGTTGCATCTATGCCAGAATTTTAAGGACATTTATTATCAGCCTTCTGAATGTTATCCTTTTGCTTCACAAAAAGGTTCTTTGAAAAATGGAAATGAAGAAAGAGAATCGGATAAGGTATTCCTTTAGTTTTTTCCCTAAGCATGTGGTCTAGTTTTATTGGAAACATGATCTGATGGAGAGGTGGACCTTGAAGGCCGTATTCATTTTCCCATTTTGTGTGTGGGAAAAGCATTTACATCCTTCAATGGGAAATATCATTTATATGCTTAGAAGCCTGGAGAGAACTACTTGGTCAATGTACATGATGTTCTTCAACTTTCAAGTGATAGAAACAAGTCAATCTGTATTTGTTGTACAGGCAAAATGGTAGCTAGGAATTGGCACAGAGGATGAAAGAAGAGAACATCTGTTCAGATGAAATACCTTTGGGCAAAAGCCTGGGTGTAGAAGAGGCAGAATTTTGAATTAAATTTGGGTAAAGTGAACAGAAGTAGGTGAGTAAGAGGATAGCATAGGTCAAGATCAGTTGATTGATAAATATGGAGGTATAACAGTAGAGTGAAATTAGTAGAGTACTATGGTATTTTTGTTCTTTTTGTGAGATAAAAGTAGTTAATTCCTTTTTTTAATTGATCCTTTTTTAATTGAGACTGGTTAATTCCTATAGTATATCATACCTGGGTTATTGCAATGGATTTGCTTTACTATTTCTCAGGAATGTGCCCAACACTGACTTTTGTGTCTTCTTGAACTTCAGGGGGTGGGTAACAAGTTCTCCAAGAAATGTTCAAAGGCCTTTCCTTCCTATTCCCATGAAAAAGAGGGATGGTGAAGGGAAAATGCCCTAGAATACTTTTTCCAAAGAAATAATCTTCCTTTAACTTGAATTCTTTGATACATTTTAGAGGCTGAAGTGAGTGTTAAGGTTTACAAAATCATTTTCATCTATTTCTCGTTGTTTTCATGTAGTTGATCTAGAACCTAATTTGGAATGCGCAATCTCCTATTTTTCCTAGATCCTTTGTTTCTCAGGTGAAATGGAGATAGAAAAATGCCCATTTTAACTTCCGGTTTACTAGTACTTATAGTTTTCCAGTTTAAGATTTTTTTTTTTTGAGGGGGGGCTTCCTTGGTGGTGCAGGGGTTAACATCTCAGCACTATCAAGCTATTGCCAGCCACTGCAACATGAGTTTGATCCCTGGCCAGGGAGTTAACCCACATGGTGCTGCAGACCTCTCCTGTCTTTCCCACTGCTCCTCTCAGCAGTGTATTTCAGTAGATCTGCCTATTCTGCTCCCCACTCTGTCTCTGGTGAATCCTCTTACCCCCTGCATCTCTGGCCTACACCCCAGTTCTTTTAATGCATAAATAAAATACATCTTTAAAAAAAGATTTTTTTAACTGAAAGTCAATTATATATGATTCATGAAAAGCATCTATTGCTAGTTATTTCTTTTATTAAGCAAACCATCTCTCCTACCCCACTCTACTTTACACTCTTACTTGTCACTTAGTTTTAAGTAAGAATTTTAATATTTACAACCTGTACTTGCAGTTATTACACTGATATAGAAAAAGGAATCAATTGTGTATTTCTATGATTGGAGTGACCAAAGTATACATTTAGCAATAGAAAAATAAACAACACAAAAATGAATGAGTGTAGAAACAAATTATCAAATTTGGCACATCTTTTATGTGACCTAAATATTCATTGCAGCACTGGTCACATGAGCCAAAATATGGAAACAGCGTTAAGTGCCTGACAATGAATGAATGGACAAGAAGGATGTGGTATGCCTACACAATGGAATACCACTCAATTATTTAAAAAGAAAAAATAGATGAAATCTTGCCATTTGCAACAAGGATGGAACTTGAGAGAATAAGGCTACATGAAATAAATCAGGAGAAAGATATACCTTATGATTTAACTTATTTGTGGACTATAAAGATGAATAAAACCAAAAGGAAAACAGAAGCAAAAGTGAACCCTTAAACTGACAACAGATGGGCTCAGAGGAGGGAGGGTATGGAGCATATAGAGGAGTTGATTGGACGGTAACTTGACATTTGGTGGTGAATACTGGTGATATGTACATTTGCTGATGTGATGGAACCCACAGTGCTGAAAACCAGTATTGCCTGAATTAAAAGAATTTAACACATCTTTTCATGTGTCTTTTTAATACTGTGATTTCATGTATTTTCCCCTTTTTTGGAGAAATTTCAAATTTGACAGATTTAGATTTGTACATTACTAAGATATTAGCTCTTTTTCAGTTGACTTTGTTGTGTTTTTCTACTTGGATTAATTTTTGATTATATGTGCCATATTATTTCTTCTATTATTTGTAATAAACTTCTTGCTGATAATTCTTTTTTTTTTAAAGATTTATTTGTGCATACAATGCTGGGGTACAGGCCAGAGGTGTAGGGGAGTGAGAGGATTCACCAGAGAGCGTGGGGAGCAGAACAGGCAGATTGACAGAAATAACACTGCTGAGGGGAGCAGTGGGCAAGGCAGGAGAGGTCTGCTGCGCCATGTGGGAATTTCCCCGGCTGGGTATCCAACTCATGCTGCAGTGGCTCTGGGTAGTTTTACAGTGCTTTGCTTAATTGTGCTACCAGGGAAGCCCTGATAATTTTTTGATCATACTTTTGCATACAACATGAACTCAGAGAGACCAATTGAATAGATTTCAGTTGAGTAATTCAGATGTGCTTAACATTGGTTTGTTTTATGTGTGTTTTATAGGCTATATCTATTTTTAGTTCTCATGATTTGCTTTGGGAAAACTGTCTATACGTTTTGGACAAAGTCTTAAAATGTTGCTTTAATAAAGTAATATTTTTATTATAACATAAAGCATGTTTATTTGTAGACAATACAGAAAATATAAAGGAGAAAATCAAATCAGCTGTCATATGTTCACACAGAGATAAGTACTATTATCATTTTTGTGTATTGTCTTCCAGTCATTTTTATGTGCATGTTTAGCCAGAGTATTCATTGTCAATGACCTAGCTCATTTCTGTTTTATTTCATTTTGTGGACCACAGATGTAGAAAACTTAAATATGATTATTACAGGCATTGTTGTTTTACCTCCTACTTTAATAGGAATGTGTTTCCAGTAGTGCTCACTAATGATATTTGGGACAAGTGATATGTGGTCAAAAAAGTTAGAGAAACACAAGTTTAAAGAAAACTTATTTTTCTGTAATTGCAGGGATTCCTAGAGTTTTAAATATATCTCTTTTGTCACATGGTAAAGGAGGGTGTACATCATTCAAGTGTTCCAAACTTACACGAGTGTAGAATCTTTAGTATTTTTTAAACAAATCTTATACACCTTTGGAAATACTTCTCTTGGACTTCATTTTTAAGTATAATGGAAGTCTTAGCTTTAGATAAATAATGCTAATGAACAATGCTATTTCTAGTTTATGAAATTTCATTAAGTATATTTTTTGAAGTATCCATTACATTGACTATATATGTATTTTTTGTTTCTACTTTGATCCTAATGAGATGGTAATACTTTCTATAAATTCAATTTGATTTTCCTAGCTTATGCTTTCTAAGCCTCAGTTTCTGTGTGTATAAACTACAACTAGTAATAATATCTTCATCAAAGAGATGTTAAAATTAAATAATAAAATGTATATAATATGCTTAACACCATTCCTGGAAAATAGTAAGCTACTACTATGTTGAAAATTGCTTTGACTATAATCCATAAACTTTGATAAGTTATTCTTATTTTAATTTTTTCCTATATAATGTGTAATTATTATTTTAATTTTCTCTTTACGCCAATAGCTGTGTACGTAGGTGTTTTACATTTTCACTTTGATTAGGTAAAATAAATTATTAATTTCTTGCTCTATGGCACTGTGACTAGTGACTGGATTGCAGAGTATTTGCTTTAGGAACTTTAGATTTCTTTATTAAGGAGTATATTCTATCGGTTTTTTTTTTTAAAGGAATCATTATTTTCAGTACACTTGGAAAGATACTTTCTTTTGTAGGACATAGAAATTAATCGATAGTTATGGACTTAAAGTTATTATTTGAATTAGTCTAATTCTCAGTAAGAAATATTATTCTTTGAGTTTACTGCTTTTTTTTGCCTTAAAGCTTATTTTGTCTGAAATTATTATCACAAGTTATTTGCCTTTGTTTTCCTTTCTTTTTGACAACTTGATTTATCAAACATTAAATTGACTAACTGCAGTTTGGTTTCTGTACATTTCTTACTGACTTTTAACAGTTTGAACTTTATTTCTATTTGACAGTGTATTATATTAGCATTTACAGGCTTATGATTGTTTATCTTTGTTCTGTATTATATCTTTTTATCAACATCAAATAACATGTAGCTTTGTTTTTTGTTATTTAGTTTATCTGAAAATTGATGTTAGTTGTTTTTATTTTGAGGTTATTTTGTCAACTGCCAACCCAGAAAATGGACTGAAATAACAGATTATTCAAGTGAAGGTGAGTTTATTACTTACTGTTCAGTAAAGGAGAAAATCACCTTTGGATGAAAATAAAGGAGTTCTGGGGTTTGGTTTAAGGTGGGTCTTCAATAAAGAGATCTGAGTAGAACTGAGCAAAGTTTTTGATATAGTAGGTTTTGTAGACAAAACAAGATAAAAGTTTAGAGGCATATTTTGATGCATAAGATTATTTGATTTTCGCATTTAAGAAATTTATCTTCCTGAGAAAGAGGCTCTTCGCCCGAATGTCAAAGTAGGCGGCAAGTTGAGCTGTCTATCATTTGGATAAATGGATTTTAAGGTATTTATGAAACAAACTAACATTATTTGGAGCTATATTTTCCTGGGCAAGAATTTACTGGAATAGTTAGGTCATGTTAATGTAGGACAGTCAGTTCTTGATTATATTAAGTTTGTGGTTACAGGCATTTTGTTCTCAATTTGATAAATCTCTGCCTATCATTTAAAAACATTTTAATACTGTTTTACTTTAGGTATGTCTCTCAGAAGCAGCACATGTTTAGATTATGTCTCTTAATTCAATTTGGGACTCTTTGTATTGTAGTAGGAAAACATAAGCTTTTTGTACTACCCTTTAGTATTTACCTTAAGTTTATCATCTCTTCTGATATTTTCTTAGTCTTACAAAACATAACTCTTCCCTTTAGTTTAATATTCTCCAGTAATTGAAAGCTGTAGAAGCTGTAGTTCTCATCAATGTTAATATAATCTGAAACTCAGCCATTCCTTTAATATTATATTCTACCTTCCATAGCTCTTTCAATGATTATTTTATGACATTCTTCAAGTCAGAAGTCTGAAATTTATCTTATGAGGCTAAAATTAATGTAAAATTTATACTAATAATTTAAAATTTTAATTTTGCTTAGAATGATATTAAATAGTAAACAACAGACATTGGGTGAGATAGATCAATGAAAAAAAGGAAAATCAATTATATTTAGTAGCACTTTTTTTCCTGCTTTCTGAACTTTTCCTGTATTTTTTTTTCTACTGGTGTTTGAGACGAATCTATTTCCTTGCTTTTGCTAGCTTCTCTAGAGAGTTCCTGCATTCTTTAACTCATGGCCCCACCCTCTGCTAGGTAGTATTCTAGCATTTTCCAATCTCTTCCTCTGTTTCCATTGTCACATTCTCTGACTCTCTGAATCTCCTGCCTTCCTCTTGTAAGAATCACTTGGGCCTGTGCAGATAATCCAGGATAATCTCCCATCAAAGTCCTTAATTTAATCATATGTAACAGATTCCTTTGTAGGTAACATATTCACAGTTTTGGGGATTAGTAGATGAATATCTTTGGGGGACTATTATTTAGTCCATCACAATAAGTGAGCGTGTCCTGCTTTTTATTTGAATGAACCAGATTTACTGCAAACGTAAAAAGGACAATGGAGTTTCTAAAAAATGTCAATAATCAAGTAACTCTTTCATTTCTTACTCACGGTACTTCTCTGTATTAGTCAACTACTTATGATGAAAATTATGCCCGAGAAGAAATGGAAAGAGGATAGTCTATAGTTTCTATTACTTTTATTCCTTCCTATTCATCAGCAAATTAAAGATGGGAATATTAGTGGAATGTGTGCATTAAGAATTGAAATAGAATAGTGGTAAAATATCTACTATTCTGGTGGAATGGAATACTTATGCATGTATGAAGTACAAACACTTTGTGTAATTTTGGTGGCTCTGCATGTGAGTTGAATGATCTTGCATTTCCTTTTAAAATTGGCACTGTACAATATAAAAATGAATTGTGAAATCTATGTTAAAAATTTGAACCTCAGTTTTTTCTTAGAATGAATTTAATTAGAAAATAAGATGAGATGAGAGACATGGTGAAAAATGTATGTATTTTAGTATGCTTAGAGCATTTCCTTCCTGCTTTTTGAGTAAGCATCTCTACCACATTTTCAGTGTCACACTAGGCCTTCCAAGATATGTGACTGTCTCTGGTTCCAGGAGCCAAAGACCTACTGTTTGTCTTTCTTATTTCATGTGCGTGCATATCTATGTGATTGTGAGGATAAATTGAGTTATTTTCTGTAAATCAAAAGGATGTCAGTAGGATACTGGTGATAAGTGAGCAGGAAAAAATGAAACAGTATTCTGAAGATGATCTCTCTCGTCCTTTTTCAGTTTCATTGTCCTTTATCAGTGTCTTCATATTAGCAGATTTCAAACTTTTTGGTTTCAAGAGTCCTCCCTTTATTATCTTAAAATTTATAGAGGGGCCTCCCTGGTGGCGCAGCAGTTAAGCGCTGCGCTGTGGAGCTGTCGGCAGCAGCGACGAGAGTTCGACGCCCAGCCGGGGAGAATCCCACATGGTGCGGCAGACCTCTCCTGCCTCGCCTGCTGCTCCCCTCAGCAGTGTATTTCTGATCTGCCTGTTCTGCTACCCGCTCTGTCTCTGGTGAACCCTCTCGCCGCCCCACACCTCTGGCCTGTACCCCAGCTTGTATGTATAAATAAAAAAAAAAAAATCTTAAAAAAAATTTATAGAGGATGCCAAGGAGTTTTCCTTTGTGTGTTACAGCTATTGATATTTATCATAATTATAAATAAAAACTAAACATTTAAAAAGTGTTTATTAATTCATTAAAATAGCATTAACGGGTCATTGCATGTTAATATTTTAAACAAAGACTGATTATACTTTTGCACAAAAAAAATTAGTAAGAAGACTGACTTTGCTATCTGGCTTAATTAAAGACAGTTAGATTCTCATATCTGTGCCTGCATTTAATTGGTTGTGACATACATTGTCATATTGCTGGACAATTTCATGGCACATCCATGAGAGAATCATCATGGAAAATGCAAGCGGTAACTTATATTTTATGTATATACTTTTGACTGTTTTCATTTTTAAAAAGATTTATTTAATTATGCATACAGGAACTGGGATGTAGGCCAGAGGTGTGGGGTGGTGAGAGGATTCAGCAGAGACAGAGTGGGGAGCAGAACAGGTGGATCTACTGAAGTACACTGCTGAGGGGAGCAGCGGGTGAGGCAGGAGAGGTCTGCTGCACCGTGTGGGAAGTTCCCTGACTGTGGATTGAACTCATGCTGCAGTGACTGCAGATAGCTTAATAGTGCTGAGACATAACCCCTTGCGCCACCAGGGAGGCCCCACTTTTGACTATTTTCACAGTCAGTCCTCTTACTTGACCACACGGTGACAACTGGTGCCTTGTATCATATTTCCTTTTGCCGCAGGTCCTTTGCATATGTTCTTATCTCTGACTGGAGCAGTGACTTTCTCTTCTATACATTTTTCTTTCTTTCTTTCTCCACTTGAAGATCATTTGTGTAAGGAAGCCATCTCATTTCCTCCAACAAGTCATTCTGTTTCTCCCATGAAACTAGAAGTTTCAAAAGACTCAGACTGTATCTCACCGTTACATGACATTATATCTGGTCCGTACTCAATAATTATTAAGTAAAAAAATATATTAATTGATCCAATAATATCATAGGGAACTGTTTTATAATAAATTTCAAAACATTACCAATGTTAATCAATAGAATCTTCTCTCAAGACCAGAACATGAAGAATTATAAGCATTTTCTCTGCAAAAGAGAAAGTGATCATGTTTAAAGCATGAGAAATTTGAGTTAAAAATATTTCTTGAGGCTTATTTTCTACTTTAAACTAGAATTTTGGTAAGATAATTATGAGCTTTAGGTCTTTCACACACCTTAGTGATCTGATGCTGAGTATTTGGTTATCTCTAGATACACAGAAATTGCCAGATAAGTACACCATTACATTGACTTGTAAATGTTTTGAAATTAGGGCGTATGAAAATATCTCTTTATAACCAGGAAAAATTAAGAAAAAAAGACTATATGCGTGGTCATTGGTATGCACAGATTTGAATTTAGGACAAAATTTGTATCAATTTTAGGGGATAGCTGAATTTCTGGTTTCTTAATCTTCGGTAGATTATATGGCAAATTTGATGTCAAGTCCAGGTCTACCTCATTTCTGTCAGGGTCCTAGTCCAGTGGTTGAACAAATGAAGGTGCCGAATATGGATACATAAATTCATACTTAGAGTACTACTTTTCTCCACTGAATTCTAATCACTGAACTGAACTGAATTATTTGTTATATATAGTAAGAAGGGCTTGAGTAACCTTGGTTGTTTAACATTAGATTTCCAGTATTTTTTAATGTATAGGATTATATTGATAATCCTTTCCTCTGATCATTTTCTGTTAGGGATGGAGAGGAAAAGTCATCTATGTGGCTAAGTAGAAAGTTATTAACATTGTCTATTGAAGATTTCAAGGGCATTTTCATTTTAATGTTCTCCAGTTATTATACCAATTCAGCAGGCAGTCATCTCTTTTGCCTCTTCAGGTATGAAATGACAGCTGCTATGGAGACACAGCTTGGTCACTGTTCACACAGTGGAGCAGAAGTTAATCACCGTTTGAAAACAATTGGCTGACATTACACCAGAGAGTTAATTAAAGGGAAACTGTTGAGACAAGAATTATACTCATTTTTAAAAAGTTTGCTTGTATGATTAACAGTTGAAATCATTAAGAATAAGCACAGAATGATAGATTCCTAAATTCTAATAAACTCTGTTTACTCAACTTTTAGATTGACTTAATCTAAATTTACTTTGTTCCCCTTTGTTTTTAATACACTCTACTTGGAAAATGATAATACACTATGTGATGTCATCTGCCCTTTTACAATTGTAAGAGTACTTTTTCTTTAAGTTTAGCTTCTCACTCCCTTTTAGAATGAACTTTGTCTTTCTTCCAAGGCCTACAATCTAAAGTCACCAGAAAAAAAGATTCTTTAAAATCCTCCCTGGCCTTTAAGTCTTTGTAATTTTAAATCCATTGACTAATTTAGTGCCATTGAATCACCAATCATCAGAGGGACTTCTTTTCATTTAATGGTCTTGCTTTCATTGAGATAAAGATATCTAATTTTAAAACACCTTTAATACCAAATGAAATTGAAATTATTAATTGAATTGTTCTGTGTTTCCCCGTACAAAGGATTTTCTAGTTCTATAACCTGTCATTTGTGTGCATAGAAAGAACCAGAAAGGAGGTTAGTGGGAATGATCTACATTTTGGAATTTATGTATTTGGAAATATATCATCTATAATTTCAAGGTCAGTCTAGAGAGAAATAATACTTTTCCTGTGCATAATATTTCATTTTTTTCTCAGTATTGTTTCTTTTGATTTTGTAGAGGGAACAATCTAGTATATTACAGTGCAAAAAAAAAGGTCCTTGTCTCCAAGGTCTGATATTGTGAGTTCAAACCTCAACGCCATATTTTCTAGACAAGTAGTTTTGCGTGAGTTACATAGTTTCTTGATGTCTTCTTCCTCATGTCTAATATAATGGTAATAATAATAATATTTATCTCATTGGATGATGTGAAGGTGCAGTGAATTGTCTTAAGAATTAAGAAATTTCTGGGGCCTCTGGTGACGCAAGGGGTTAAGTCTCAGCATTATGAAGCTATGGGCAGCCACTGTAGCACAAGTTCGATCCCCAGCCAGGGAGCTGACCCACATGGCATAGCAGACATCTTCTGTCTCACCCACTGCTCCCCTCAGCAGTGTTTCAGTCAATCTGCCTGTTCTGCTTCTCATTCTGTCTCTGATGAATCCTCTCACCCCCACCCCCACACCTCTGGCCTACACCCCAGCTCTTGTATGCATAAATAAACAATTCTTTAAAAAAAAAAAGAATTAAGAAACTTCTTAAGCCAGGGACTGGTCTGCACTTAGAAATATTCGTCATCGTTAACAATACCACCATTATTCAAGAATCCAAGTTGACATATGACTGCAAGTATAGTCCTTGAACTTCAGGTAGACACCAGTGGGTACTCACTTCAACATCAAGTTCCCGTCTTTGCTTGATAATATAATGCTGTTAGCAAAGTACCCAGTCATGGGGATAATTGTGGTTTTCACAGACCTAGTCAATGAAATATAAGAGGATATTTGCTGAGGTCTTCTTGGAAGATTTTCCTGGTAAGTGACAGAGTTCATTTGTCTCCCTTTCTCCTTTCCTGTTTTGGATGTTGTGACATGATGCTGTGGCATGGCAGCCATCTTGTGACCACGAGGCTGCAAACTTGAGGCAAAATTCTATTCCCTGAGAGTTGCAAAGTGGAAGGAGAAAAAGGACTTGATTCTTGATGGCATTTAACAAAATGGTACCACCTCTAGACTTGCTAACAGTACATATTTTAAAGTTTCAGATACTGTTAGTAAACTTTTCTTACTTGTAACTCAAAATATCTTAACTGATGCATGAATTCTTTTGGTTGCAAGTGACAGAAAACCAACCCTAAGAAATTTATTCAGACACTGAAAATAGCTCATTCAGTTAGAGGAATTCTTTAAAATTCATTTACCATAAAACCCATGATCGTTCTAAGGACCTCAAAGATAGAAACTAGGACCTTGAATACCATTGTACATTCTCTTTCCATCTGTCCTCTGCTTCTTTTTGTGTCAATATTTTTGTTCCTGGTACAGATGAACTTTTTTTCTAATGGCATGGGTCCTCAATCAGAAAAAAAAAAACGTACAGTAAAATAGTAAAAATGGATTAATCTCACTTATTTCTTGTTTGAAAAATAGCTAGGAGTTCTAATTTGATTTTTACAGCAATTGCTACAACCAGGGGAGGAGGGCAGGTCATCTAAACTGCTTTGATCCAGGGAGTGATGGTAGACTAAAATTGGGATAATACTCATCTACTGGACAGAGAGTTACAGGGGGGTAGGGCGCCACCCCTATTTATTTCTAGTGTAAATTGTGAAAAATATTTTCCGTGGAGCTGTTTGGATCATGATTTGTATTACTTTTTATGCTTTTTCTACTGTGATCATTGCTCATTCCCTTGGAGTAGTTTGGGCCCATGTTTATGCAACCAAAAGAGAAACCCAGAACTTACCATGGGATTGTGAGGAAGCGCTGCTATTGATTTTGCTAGTGTGCCTTGCTTTCTTATTTCATAGAGGATGCTTGCTCTGTGGGCTACATTACATTGAGATTTAAAATGGGGAACTTCTGCATACACTAGGATTAGAAATGGAGTAACAGAATGTATCAAAACTTCATGTTTTTTGCCAGAGCCCACTATTGCTAGTTTTGAAACCCTTACAAAGAATTCCCCTTTATATCAAGTGTTTCTGGTAGGTCTCTCATAAAAGGCTCACAGGGAGCCAGTGGCATTCCTTGAGCACCACTCCTTACTGGACATGGCTGCTGGTCTTCACGGTGCCTGCCGGGGGTCATTGTTGCTGTTGGACACTATGCTCGCGCTCGGAACTGCTCTCCTTAAAAACTGCTGATCCCTTTTCTAAGTTTGGCTGCCCTAGTTGACCAAGCCCTCTGGTTTCTCCCTGCTCGTGGCAGCAGTTTCTCTCACCAAGCTGTCACTACCACAAGCATGCTGAAAGATCTGAGTGACTAAGCTATCCAGTGGTCCTTGGAAAAGTGGGGAGAAAGCCTCTACCCTCTTTGCAGGCCATTCTGTTAAGGAAATTTCCAAACCTTAATATCTTACAGATGTTTTAATAAAAAGCTTGGCCCTTCTTATTTCTTACCATACTGCCTGCCCCTTTCATTTCTCCATTCCTCACTTAACTCCACTGCATGGCATGTAGACTTAAAGACTGCGTGGGGCTATGTCCCCAAATGGCTTCACTACTTCTGTTTATTATTTCTATTATTTCACTAATGAAAGATATTTAAAACTAAAAATTAAGAATAATATGATGATGTAGTTTTGGAGAGAAGCATTCTGTTTTCAAGTATATACAATTGAAAATATACCTACAGACACACAAATTCAGCAGTACCGAAACCTGACTACATATCATAACATACATATATTCACATGGTTTCTATACTTTAACTATAGATGTTGATGCAAGACTAGGAATCTAGATGCTTAAAAAATTACCCAGGTGATTCTTATGCAATTCATCAGATTACTATGTGGATTCTTTTTTTTTTTGGGGGGGGGAGTATTTTAATTAAAAAATTATCACCAAATTGTGAAAACCTCTTGCAGATTAACAATGGATTATTGACTAACACTTGGGACCTGGCTGGTTCAAATAAAATCTGGAACCCTGGTTATCTGAGATTTCCCTGCAATGCCCATATGCTTGCTTTCTTCACTGGAAGAAGTACTAAATAGTAAAATGTTATAGATAGGAAAATTACGTGACTTGATTCAGGTCAAGCATGACAAGTGTTTGTTAAGTGATAATGAGGCACCTGTCATTTGGGAGAGACTACTAGAATGTCATGCTAAAGGAGGATGGTAAAGATCAGTTCAAACTCAGAAGAAACAAATGTCATGATTGATTAAGTGTTTCCTGCAGGGTAGAAGAGTCGGTGTGCACATGTGGCATGTGTTTGCTATATTAAGTCTGGCTCCTTGTACATATGTGCATATTTTTTTTTGAGAAAATGTTAGTAGTTTTAACTGCTCTAACATTCTTTTCACTTAGTATAGTAGTCTGTTTGTAACTCTAGCAAAAAATACCTAAATGTCATTTCAAATGTCTTTATGTATTAAGATATCATTTAATTTAGTGTTGTGTTAGCATTAGTGCATTTAAATTGAGGTCACAGTATTGTGCTGCATTAGCATGGCCACCAAGGCACCTAACAGCTTACAGAATGAGCATTTCTTGGCTGTTTCTCAACACTACTGGCAGTGAGGTTAGGGAGAAAGTATGGAGAGAGTCCTGACTTACAGGGAACTTTGTGGGGGATGTAGATCTCTAAGTACATGATAATAATAAATAGGTACAAAGAGGGATAGAAAGAGAGAAAAGGACTATTTTTCAATTTTAAATGAAAAAGAGAGAAACCATGTATTTCAGTTGAAATCATGATAGAAATTAGTGGACTAGGTTATTTGAAAGAAAATGCCTTGTAGAACCTGTTATGTGTTGCTGAGTGTGGTCATTGAGTTTTGGGGCTACAGATTTTTATAGCATCAGTTGGATGTGATATTTATTTCTTTGAGACAACATATAATGCTATTAATAGTGTCTGTTGGTGTCTCCCTTACATTTTACTAATACTTATATACAACATTCCCAGCAGTAGATTGTAAGCTGATTGATCTAAATAGGATAATTTATCAGGATAGGATGTGACGGGATGGGGTGAGAATGCTCAGACTTCAATTCTAGAACCCTTATTTGTTAACTGTATGATCTTGGGCAGAGAAATTAAAGTTTTCAAATTCCTCACTTACAGACTGAGGAGAATAATAATAATAATATACTAGGTTATTGTAAACAGTAAAGTAAAATATGTGAAAGTTCTTAGCACATCTTGACAATTTAGTAAGTGCTCAATAAATGTTAACTATTAGTAATATTATGTGTATACTTGAGGTCTGAATCTGTACCTGTATCACAGAAAGCACTCTGTTGAAATTATGGACTCCTTTAATTTTCTGAGGCTCTTTGCCCATGCATGCATGCATCCATCCATCCAGGAAAATCTGTATGTGATTGATACCACTGAGCCCATTCTCATTACCCCCAAAGAACTCATATTTATGTCTTCTGAATCTACTTCTACAACTCTTTAATTTTCTTTTAAACTCTCCTCCCTGAGTATTTCAGACAGAATTGAGTATAAAGCTTTACCAGAACAGCTTAATTCTGTTTGATGATTAGGAAAGAGCATTGATGGTGAATTTACTAGGGAGACAAATGGCAATGCAATGTTTCTACAATATGAGACTGTTTACCTCCGAATGTGATGGTGTGCTTTACCATATAATAATGTAATTTTCTTTGCAACTCTTAAGTCAATATCAAGTAACTTTGTTTTCAGTTTTTCTCTTACCTGAATCTCTACTCTTAGAAAAATAAAATCTGTAAGAGAATGGGTTGTATTTGTTTTGTTCTCCATTGTTATCTCTAACGTCTAGTAAAGTGACTTCGAACTAGTAAGTACTGTGTATACATATCTGTTAAGTGAAAGAATAAATCGAATTTAAAATTGTGGAATTGGCATTATACTTTTGCACTTTTGGGAGGACGATAAAGACTGTCAGTGTAATAAGAATGAATGTCTTTATTTTGGCCTCTGCTTTTTTTTGATTTCTTTAAGGCAGGTATGTGTATGCATGACTCAGTCTGCGCTTATGGGGTATGCACTGGTGGCATTCCACTGAGTGGTTCTCTGGTATTTTGAGGAGATATAATATTTTACAGTTGGTAACTTGGCTAGGTCAAAACCTCATTTAAAACTTAGTGTTTCTATGGCATAATTGTGAGTTAAGTGAAGGTACCATGTAAAGTATCAAGCTAAATCAAATTAATATCACATATTCTTGGAGTTCTCCATCTTATCCAAATACATATGCCAGTGGTTTCAGCATTTGGTATACCTTATCACTATGTACTTTTTGTGCTGCTTGACTTGATTTGTATTAATGTATTAGATAAAACTTAAAGGATAAATCAAGAAAAAGGTGTTATTCATGTCAAACATTGTAGCAACAATATATATATATATATATATTTTAAATTTTTTAATTTGTGTCTTTTACATTACTGTGTATTCCCCGTAGGTTTCCCACCACCAATTCACCCGTGAACCGTCACCACACTCCCCTGTGCTCCCCTCTCCCCCGCCCTGAGCCCCAATCCTCCCCCCGCTCTCGCTGATTGATGCTCTTATATTTGGTTCCCCTATATTCCTGTTATAAGTGAGACCATTCAATGTTTTTCTTTTTCCTTTTGGCTTATTTTGCTGAGGATGATCCCTTCTAGTTCCATCCATTTTGCTGTGAATTGCATGGGTTTATCTTTTTTGAATGCTGAATAGTATTCCATTGTGTATATGTACCACATCTTCTTGATCCAGTCATCTATTTTTGGGCATCTGGGTTGTTTCTGTATCTTCGCTATTGTAAATAGTGCTGCAGTAAACATACGGTGCATGTATCCTTTTGGATTAGTGTTTTTGTGTTCTTTGGGTATATTCCCAAAAGTGGTATTGCTGGGTCGTATGGTAGCTCCACGTTTATTAATTTGAGGAAACGCCATATGGCTTTCCACAGTGGTTGGACCAGTTTGCATTCCCACCAGCAGTGTAGAAGAGTTCCTTTTTCTCCACATCCTTGCCAGCATTTGTTGTTGTTGCCTGTTTTTTAATGTGCGCCATTCTCACTGGCGTGAGGTGGTATCTCATAGTGGTTTTGATTTGCATTTCCCTGATTGTAAGTGATGTGGAACATTTTTTAATATGGCTTTTGGCCATTTGCTTTTCTTCTTTGGAGAAGTGTCTTTTTAATTCTTCTGCCCATTTTTTGACTGGATTGTTGAATTTGTTTTTGTTGAGTTGTGTGAGCTCCTTGAAGATTTTAGCTATCAGTCCTTTCTTGGTTGTATTGTGTGCAAATATTTTCTCCCAATTAGTAGGGTGTCTGTTTGTTTTGATTATTGTGTCTTTTGCTGTACAGAAGCTTTTTAGTTTGATTTAGTCCCATCTGTTTATCTTTTCCTTGACTTCCTTAGCTTTGGGGAATGTGTCTTTAAAGATTTTGCTGAGATGTATGTCATGTAGAGTTTTGCCTATATTTTCTTCTATAAATTTTATGGTTTCGGGTCTTATGTTCATGGCTTTTATCCATTTTGAGTTGGTTTTTGTGCATGGTGTGAGGTAGTAGTCTAGCTTCATTTTTTTTGCATGTAGCAGTCCAGTTTTCCCAGCACCATTTATTGAACAAGCTAACCTTGTTCCATTGTATATTCTTCGCTCCTTTGTCAAAGATTAGTTGTCCATAGGTATGTGGATTTATTTCTGGGTTTTCTATTCAATTCCATTGGTCTGTGCTTCTGTTTTGATTCCAGTACCATGTTGTTTTAATTATTATGGCAACAATATTATTTAACCTAAATCTTAGAAGTGAAAATTCTTACAGGAGAGATATCTAAGTTTTTCAAATTATGTTATATCCATAAACCAAACTGGAGTCTCAAACAGCATTTATCTCTAAATCTGAGCTATAGCTTGCCTCATTGCTCACTAAACACCAAATTTTCCACTATAGATGTAGAACATATGCTCTTTCAGCTGAGTATGCTATTGAGCTCAAGTGTGGCACATTTACATTGGCAGCTCCTTGGGAAGAAAAAAATAACATGAGGAACATTGAAATCTTACAGTAGAGGAGGTTCAAAATACAAATGTTGAAGTGCTTAGCTTTCAGAACGTAATAATTTCCCTGGTTTTTATTAGGAAGAGGATATACAAGCATAGCGATGAGTGGTAAATCACTATCTCTGCCTCTTTACCAGCTTTTATGATCGGCGTTAATGGCAGCAACTGTCACAGAGATTATGGCTGCTTTATTTCAAGTGAGTCTAAGAGGCAAAGCACAGTATGAGGATTTTATAAACATATATTTTTAAGCTCAGCCATTTGGGTTTACAAGGATGACAAATGATTCCTAGGAGGGTTGAAAGTGGGAGAAGGATGGAGAGGAAAGGAAGTAGGGAAAATAGTATCATTTATTTGATGTAGAAATTTGGATGTTAGTTATAGTCCACATTTCTGTTAGCCATTTTATTCTAGCCTAAGTGGTGCCAGAATTATTTTATTGATCAGCTATCCTGGGATTGAAAAAGCCACATTCGACCAGGGCCATGTGACTTTTACTTCCCATTAAAAATCAGTACAGGTCTCCAGGGTGTAGTTGGTTTAACTACGTTTGTGATTATTTTGTGAAAGATAAAATCCCCTATCTTTCACTTCCCAGACCTTCAAGCCCTTATGTGAGGTTTACAAAGTCATAGGAAGGAGATAATCTATACCATCTTTCTTCTAGTGTATTTTGTATGTTTGATAAGGGAAGCGAACATATATATACACAAAATGTGCCCAAAGAAACCTGTGCTCCTCTTGACTAGCCACAGGACTATTAGCTAGAAAAGACACTTTCAAGCAGTTTCTGACTTATCATTTTCTAGATGGACCAGAGGTAAAAAGACATCAACATTCCTGTTCTGTCTGCATCACCCTGTTAGAGTTGCAATCACAAGAGCCATTATGAAAATGCATGGAGGTTTTAGAGAATTTGTTGGTGCAGAAATGGAGGAAAGATCTGACACTCAGTCTACATAGCTGTCATCTATGGTAAACTCTTGATATTCCAAGCTTCCTTATTTTCTTCTCTCTCAAATTGCCAGACCATTTCTTTTGTTCATTTGCCTGCATATTTATTCATTCATTAAAAAATACTTATTTAGTGTTTAACATATGCCAGGCACTCTACTAGGCTTTGCGTATACATTGGTGAGTGAGATAGAAAAACAGTTTCTGTTCCGAGAGGGCTCAGATGGAGATGACATGAGTAGACAGCAAAGGAAGGTAAGTGCTAGAGGAGCACATGGCAGGGGCATTTGATTATGTCTAGAGAGGTTAGAGAGGGTGTCTCAGATGAAGCAGTTTCTAAACTAATAACTAAGGGATGAATAGTAGTTAAATTCCATATCTATTTTATAAGATAAAGCATATGAAATACCTAGCAAGTTGTGATTGTATATGATACACTTAATTTATACATTAAATATATATTAAATGTTTAATTTATCAAATATAGTTGTTTCTTTTTATTATTGGTCTTGTAATAATTTAATTAAATATATTGTAATATGTTATGACAGTAGTGTTGTTATTAGCAATAGGAAGCATCTTTTATAGTTATGTTTTCATATGCAGATAAAATATCATTTTCTAGAACTACTGCTCTACAGCCATCAAATAGTTGGCTTCCTTAAATTTAGGCACTCAAGATATCTAAATCCTTCCAATTAGGAGGGGCTGGAAGATTAAGAAGCTTCTATCTTGGAATGGAGGGTTTGTTAGGACCACTGATCATGGCTGAATGGTTTTGATGAGATGGGGAGTCAGTAAATCTGAGTTCTTATTGCAGAGTTGCAATTAAATAGGCAAATGGCCTAAGAAAAGTCAATGAATTTCATTTAGTGTCATTTTACTTTACTGTAAAAATGACAATTTTTTAAAAAGATTTATTTATGCATACAAGCTGGGGTACAGGCCAGAGGCATGGGACAGTGAGAGGGTTCACTAGCGACAGAGTGGGGAGCAGATCAGGCAGATCAACGGAAATACACTGCTGAGGGGAGCAGTGGGCGAGGCAGGAGGGGTCTGCTGCGCCATATGGGAATCTCCCTGGCCTGGAGTTGAACTTGCATTGCCGCTGCCAACAGCTCCACAGCACAATGCTCAACCACTGCACCATTGGGGAGGCCGAAAATGACAATCTTAAAAAGACAATCAGTGATAAACTTGCTGGTGCAGTTTCTTGCTGTTAAGTATTAGCATTGTCATTGTTCCCAAGCATTTATTGTCCCCATCATTACTGATGTCAGCTCTTCTTGATTCCTACTAAGACGCTCACTAGATATTAAGTCACTTATTGATACCCTTCTTTTATGGAGCAAGTTTGTGTTACTATAATCCAAAGATAGAACATGCAAGTTGCATATACCTGTAGGAAACTGCTAAGTTAAAAATATTCTCAGAATGAAAAATATCCTGAAAAAGCTATATACCATTTTGTTTCCTACTCAGTTTTACTGAACTCATTTCTTCTGGGTAGCATATGTGAGAACATATAAGAATTGAGGTTTATATAACACAGTAGTGCAGAATTTAAAGTGCAGTCATTTTGATATATCAGAGACTAAAAGAAGACCACAAGTATTTATAACTATAGTGGAAAACATTGGTAAATACATGTGTATGAGATATTTTAGCTAATAAATGAGGTTTTTCCTTTGCTCTGTCCCCACAATGCAGATCTTTCTCATTACATTTAGACTGTTAAGTGACTTTTTCATTTTTTAATCTATTTCAGGTAAGAAGAAAGTGCTGCAGAGCATAAATGTGAATATGCCTTTAAACAATTCTGTTGTTCTTATCCTATTAAGTATAGATATTTTCACAAATGTTGCAACAGTAACTTTGACAGTAGTTTTGTCTATGAAATTTTAGTGGGCATCTTACCCAATAACATACCCCCCACTCCAATCCCCATGCTACTTATGTATCCAGCAGTCAGCACTTTAGGTTTATGAGATAGTAGAACATGTGAGGGACACATCAAGACAGACATCTAACAAATGAGCCAACTTGAAGAAGATTTGAGTAGCATTTTCTTGATTAAAGCTTATTTCCGGGCATTATCTATCCTGACAAAGAGAATCAGACTGCTGGATGACATTTGTTTTTATTAAAATTGAACAAACTGTAGTCTTAAATTGATGTGTAATCTATTGCTGCTTTTCTGTAAAACTAATAAACAGCTAGTCAAAGAACAGTCTGTGAAAGCAACAGCAGATGTCTTTCATGCCTCTTACTTTCTTACAGTAATCAAACAAGTTGATGCCAACCCTTTCTTCTAAGGATTTATGAAAATCTAAAAGAAGGAAAGAAGTCACACATTTCATTTCTTCACTTCGTCTTATACTAGTATTTTCTATATTATTGATATCCTTTTTATGACTTTCCCCCCAACCTTTATTGATACATAATTGAGATAACACTTTGTGTAAGTTTAAAATGTCCAACATGTTGATTTGATACATTTAAATTGAAAATGATTATCATCCTAGTATGAACTGGGATTCCATCCTGTCACAAGTGCCCATTTCTTTTTTGTTGGGAGAATATAGAAGATTTACTCTCCCAGCAACAAGCAAGTATATGCAATAGTATTTTTAGAAGTAATCATCACACTCTACATTAGAGCCCAAAACTGCTTAACTGAAGTTTGTATCTTTTGATCAATATATTCTTATTACTTTTTGTTATTGATAGAGATATATTGGTAATAAAAATTAAATGAGTGCTTATATATTTCTTTGATAATATGGATTTTTTGGTCATCTTTTTGTAGTGGAGGGAATATGTTCTTGGTTATTAATCATTGAGTCAATGTCTTTAAACATAAATGTGTGAGTGCAAACACATGTACACTCACAAACTGAAATGGACATTTTCTAGGTGCGAGTTATCAGTTTTAGGCACAATGATACAGTTCAGTAGAAGTGCCAGAGGTCAGAGGAAAACACTGTGCCTGGGATGTTTAGTAAAAATGTGAATACCTCTGCCTAAATTCTCACCTATTGCATCAGAATCTCAAAGTATTTGAAGGCAATCCCTCCTCTCTCAGCCCCCTCTTTTGCTTTCTTTTCCCTCCTTTCCCTCTCCCCTCCCTCCCTCAACCCTCCCTCCCTCAGCCCTCCCTCCTTTCTTCCCTTATTCTCTCCTAACTTTCCTTTGCTCCTTCCTCTATCCTTCCCGCTTTCTCTTCCTCTCTTATGTTCCTTTGGTTAAATTTACTCAGGAGACTTTCATGTTGTATTCAATTAAATAATTTTTAAACCTCAAGTTAGAAACACTAAAAAAGAAGAACTATTAGGAACCTCCATATATGCCATTAACATTCAGAATGACTTATTTTTGTCATTCTACCTTCATCTGTTGATCTTATTTCATTGAAAAAATAAAAAAAATGTTTAAAGTCAAAAGCATATGAAGATATTAGACATTATGCCATTTTGCTATGATATACATCAATATGAATTCCTAAAAAAAATATGGTCACTTCTCCACTATCTCACACTATACAGAAAGAAAAATTAACTCCAAATGGATTAAAATACATAGAAGAAAATACTTTGTGACATTGACTTCAATGATGTCATTGGGGACTTGACTAATACAGCAAGGGAAGCAATATAAAAAATGATCAAATGCACTACATTAAATTAAAAAGCTTCTGCTAAACAAAAGAAATTATCATTACAACAAAATGACACCTCATCAATTGGAGAAAATATTTGCACACTGTACAACCAAACAAGGGACTGATATTCAAGTTATACAAATAATTCGTACAACTCATAAGACTAAAACAAATAATAACCTGATCAAAAAATTGGTAGAGGATCTAAAAAGGTACTTTCCAAAGAAGACATACACATGGCCAAGAAGCATATGGAAAGATGTTCATTAGTAGTCACCAGAGAAATGCAAATGGAAACCACAATGAGATACTACCTTATACCTATCAGAATGGCCCATATCAAAAAGACCAGTAACAGTAAATGTTGGGTAGGATGTGGAGAAAAAGAAAAAAGACTACATGGGTAGAAATGTAGACTACTCCAGTCTCTATGGAAAACAGTTTGGAGTTTCCTCAAAATGCTAAATATAAAACTACCCTGTGATTCAACAATTCTCCTCAGTATCTATCTGAAGAATGCAAAAACATTCTTTTAAAGGATGTGCACTCTTATGTTATTGCAGCACTATTTACTACATCCAAATTATGGAAAGAACCTAAGTGCCCAACAACAGACGAATGGATAAAGATGTGGGTATATTCACAATGGAATACTACTTGGCCATAAAAAGATGAAATCTTGCCATTTGTATCAACATGGAAGGAGCTTGGGGGGATTATGTTAAGTGACGTAAGTCAGAGGATAAAAGACAAATATTGTATGATTGAGCTCATAGGTGGAATGTGAAGAGGCAAGGTAAAGGGACAAAACTAAATTAAGCCAAACCCTAGAAGTCTGACTACAGATGAGGCTACCAGAGGTGGTATTTGGAGGGTCAGGAACAAAGCAGGTGGAGGGTTACAAGTACTCTGGTGGGTGTGGTGTGGTAACACATTTGAAAAGTTATTGACCTATACCCCTTATTCATCCCATCTGTGTTGGGTGCTTGGGGTGGTTCCTTATTTTGGCTATTGGGACTAGTACTGCAAAGAACATTGTGGGGCATATATTTTCTTTTGAGATAATGTTTTCATATTCTTCAGGTAAATACCCAGAAGTGGAATTACTGAATCATATGGTAGTTCAGTTTTTAATTTTTTGAGAAATGTTCATGCCATTTACTCTTTTTTAATTTTAAATTGACTTGCTTGCTTTTGAATATATAAACAATTGAATTTGTATATTGACCTTTTATTTTACAAGGTTAACTATAATCATTTAATAATTCCATTTCTTTCTTTATATTGCCAAAGATTTATCTTAATGGTTTTTCCAGTTTTCAGTCCCACCAGAAACTTAAAATTACTCTTTCTAACATCCTCTTTAATAGATTTTATTGTCAAACTTTTAGATTTTTCAATGTGATAGGAGATAAATGTTTTCTCATTATAGTTTTATTTTGAATATCTCTCTCTAAGTGAGGTTCGCCATTTTTTCTTATCTTTTTCATTTTAAATATTTTGTCCTTTACCCATACATCTATTTGTTTGTTGTTCTCTTATCTGGGTATTTAGGAGTTCTTTTTATATTACATTGGTCTTCTTCCCTCTTGTAATACAGGTTATAGAAAATTTCAGTTTTTATGTGCATTTAGTATACTTTGTTTGCAGTGTTATTGTTGTATAGAATATTTTAAAATTTTCAATCAGTTGTCTTGAATTGCTACTGGATTGAGGTAGTTAGGGTTCTTTTCTCTATCCCACGTTGAAAATGTTCACATATACGTCTCTTCCAGTATGTATAAAATTTTATATTTTTACTTTAAACATATGATCATTATGAAATTTATCCTGGGGCATGACATGAAGTGCAGATCCTATGTTATCATTAAACAAAGACTTTCAGGAAGTCCTGAAACCAATTATTAAGCAGTTCACCAGGTAATTTTTAGTAGCACTAGTGTTTGAGGCTATAGATTATAAGAACTTTAAGTCTTTTCAAAAGAAGAATGAAACACTATGATCTATCTATCATCTATCTCTAGCATCTATCTATCTATCTAACCTCTGTCTTTTCCAGTAGTGGAATATAAATTTATATAAAAACCTCAAAAAAATCAGGAATGATTTTTTGAGATCTATATTAGTAGATATTTCAACTGGAGCCCAAATTTGTTATTTTTCAAATCTTCTCTTACTTCCCCCCATAATTCTAATTCCAAGTGTTACAATTCAAAGTTTTCATGAGAGAAACAGTTTCTTAGTCATCATAAAAAGAAATAAATTAAATTAATTTATTAATTAATTAATAAATTAATAAATTAAATTAAAAGGTGGTTTAACAAAATAGAAATCTTAATTCTGTGCATATTCCATTACAGATTTTTCAGTAAATGATTGAATATCAAAACAATAGGCTTTTAATATCTAGGTAAGTTCCAAGATAAAAATAAAATTTAGGGGCCTCCCTGGTGACGTAGCGGTTGAGCGCTGCGCTGTGGAGCTGCTGGCAGCGCGTGATGCGAGTTCGACGCCCAGCCGGGGAGAGTCCCACATGGTGTGGCAGACCTCTCCTGCCTTGCCCGCTGCTCCCCTCAGCAGTATATTTCTGATCTGCCTGTTCTGCTCCCCACTCTGTCTCTGATGAACCCTCTCACCGCCCCACGCCTTGGCCTGTACCCCAGCTTGTATGTATAAATAAATAAATCTTTAAAAAAAATTTAGTTCAGGCCTACTGGTATTGCTGATTATAGTTTCACAGTGGTTTAGAGCAAAACTTGTTTTACCGATCTACTTTGAATATCAGAATGACCATGGACAGTTAGACTCAAACAAATAGTGTTAGCAGTTATTTTGTTTAACTTTTATATACATTTTAAACATAAATTTTTTTTAAAAGATTTATTTATACATACAAGCTGGGGTACAGGCCAGAGTGTGGGGCAGTGAGAAGGTTCACCAGAGACAGAGTGGGGAGCAGAACAGGCAGATCAGAAGTATACTGCTGAGGGGAGCAGCGGGCGAGGCAGGAGAGGTCTGCCACACCATGTGGGATTCTCCCTGGCTGGGCTTCGAACTCGCATCGCGCGCTGCCAACAGCTCCACAATGCAGCGCTCAACCGCTGCGCCACCAAACATAAAATTATTGTCCATAGCAGTGCCTTCCAGTTACAGACCATCAGGAACACACCTGAGGTTGGATGATTTGGGTTCACACTTAATGTGGTTGAGGGATTGCAGAGACCACATATGTGGCCACAGAGGTCTGTGGGGCGTCTTAGTAAGAGCTCTGCAAAGGGCTTTTTGTAGGATGCTGGCACATGTGAGATGACTTTGGGGAATATTTTAATCCCTGTTCTGAAGCTTTGTTCCGGGTTGGAGGCTGTCAGGAAGTAGGGATAATTCTCTGATTAGATCTTTATGAATTTTTATCTAGACTGAGGGAAGACTAGACTGAGGCTGAAACTAGGGTGACATTCACTGTATTATTCTAGACAGAGATGTTTGATCATTTCCCTTGTTTGGACAATGTTTATACTTGTCTGGATGTTTTAGGAGCTCTTCTTATTTCCTCAAATACTGACTCCCTCTCTCCCCCCGTAACAGTTAAAAATAATTTCTTCAAGTAAAGTTTTACTTTGCTTTCAGTGTTTGGTCTGTGTTCAGACATTACTACACATTTTTCTCGTTTTTCTCTGGATACATGGTCAGAGAGTGCTTTGCTGATGGTGTGAGAAAGGGTTCCAGACAGTTTCTGGAAGTCAGGGCTTTTATTTATTTATTTTTTTGCCTCTTGTACTCCAAATAATGCAGTTTCCCCCATTATTGTTCAATTTGTGCATAATGAACTAAAACATACCTCTACTAGGGCAACAAGTTCCAGTTTCTGTAGCACACACTTTGCAATTATTAGTTGCTTAACACAATAATACCTTCTTAGATTCACAAAATCCAAAACACAATTTCCTTATTGGGTCAATCTTCATGCCTCACCTTTTATAGGTGGCTTCCAAATTTGCCATAAGAAGTGAATGGAAAGTGGGGGAAGCACACTAGATAATTAAAAACCTTATTGTAGAAGTGACATACTTCACACACTTAACTTTTTTCATATTCCTTTGGCCAGGATTAGTGATGCAGCTATTGACATGAGAGTGTATATTCAGGGCTCTTCGGAGAAACAGAACTAACAGGATATGTGTATATAGAGAGAAGAGAGGAGAGGGAAAAGGAGGGTAGGAGAGTGGGAATGAGAGAGACAGAGACAGAGAGACAGAGAAAGGCAGTTTTATTTGAAGCAGTTGACTCATATGACTATGGAGGCTGTTAAGTCCAAAATCTGTGAAATGGGCCAACAGTCTGGACTCCCAAGGAGAAGTCAGTGTTGCAGCTGCAGTCTGAACTCTGCTGGCAGAGTTCTTTCCTGTTTGTGGAAGTCAGTCTTTGTTCTATTAGGGCTTCAGTTGATTGGGTGAGGCCTACTTACATTATGGAGAGCATTCAGCTGTACTCAAAATACTCAGGATAAATGTTAATCTCACATATATGTTAACCTTTCCAGAAACATTCAGAATAATTTTTGAACAAACATTTGGGCACTATTACCCAACTAAGTTGATACATAAAATTAACCATCGCAGGGAGGTGTATGATTTCTGTCTTGATTAGTTCTTAATCCATTTAGCATTGGGAATTTGGCCACATATCTATGAACAGCTAATCTTTGATAAAGGAGCAAAGAAAATGCAGTGGAACAAGGACAGTCTATTCAATAAATGGTGCTGGGAAAACTGGACAGCCCAATCCTATCTACAAAACAAATTATAAAAGTTCTTTTTTAACTTTTTTATTGTTATTTATATCTTTTACATTTTGTATTCCCCTTGGGTAACCCACCACCAATTCACCCATGACCCATCACCATGGTCCTTTGTGCCCTTTTCTACCCCATTTTGAGCCTTTATCCTCTCCCTCCCTCTCTGGGTGTCTCTCTCATATTTGGTTCCCCTATATCCCTGTTATAAGGGAAACCATTCGATATTTTTCTCTTTCATTCTGGGTTACTTCGCTGAGCATGATTCCTTCTAGTTCCATACATGTCACTGCAAATTGCATGTGTTTATCATTTTTGAATGCTGAATAGTATTCCATTGTGTTTATGTACCACATCTTCATGATCTAGTTATCTATTTTTGAGCATCTGGGTTGTTTAAATACCGTCGCTATTGTAAACAGCGTTGCAATGAACATATAGGTGCATATATCCTTTTGGAGTATTGATTTTGTGTCCTTTGGGTAGATTCCCAGGAGTGGTATTGCTGGGTCATATAGCAGCTCCATTTTTAGCAGTTTGAGGACTCGCCATACAGCTTTCCATAGTGGTTGGACTAGTTTGCAAATGAAGAAAATGAAACTAAGATAGCTAATTATGCTAGGTTGTAGGTATAAAAAAATGAAAGACCCACGTCCAGAAGTCCAGTCTTCACTCCTTTTAGCTACCAGAGACATAAAGCTAAGAAAATAAATAAAAGTAAATAAAACAAGTCATTCTTGGAATTCATATGCAGTGGGAAATATTTGAATTTATATCACCTGTAAAGAGGGAAAATTTAGTCTGAATTATCTTTAAAAATGAAAATAAAAAGAATTGGTAAAATTTCAGTTCTAGTCCTGTGTCTATTGGCAGTATCATGGAATATTCACATTTTCTGTCTTGTGTCTTTACGGGGAATGGTTATTCCAAAAGATAACAAAGTGGCATGATGTTATGAATTATATTTATGATTTTGAATAGTAATTGAGCTCGCTAGCATGAGACTCATAACAGGCGCACAACTGTAAGCAAACTCAGTGGAAGTGCCAGCCTCTTTAAGTACTAGCCAATTGCCCACTCCTGAGCTTAAGAGCCAGCGGCAGAATCACACTGATGGTTTGTTCCTGCATAGCTTCTAAGAGGCTGCCAAGGCATCATGCAGCCAGCTGAAACCATCTCAGGAAAATCACACTCTTCACAGCGGTTTCAAACATACATATTATATAAGGTGAATAGTAGCACCACAACCTGAATTCACAGTGATAACTCTTTAATTCCTTTAAAGATGGCATATCCCTAACATACAGGTGGGTAATGCCAGTGAATCAAAAACATGCCAGCAGGAGAGGTTTTGGTTCAGAATGACTCTCCAGGACACTTTGGGGGAAAAGCATATTTAATAATGGACAGAAATTTAAAGCCGCCTCTTTTCATTGTACCAGTCTTGTTGTTCCAGTCTTCCTTGTATCCTTTTAGTAGTAAGGCCAAGGAATAGACAATTGACAAAAGATTTCTGTGACTTTAGTAGGAAACAGATGTTGAACTATTAGCCCTACCCTTTCTGACATCTGAACTAACATTCAGTTTGAGGAAGAAAGTGAAAGCGAAACCTGGGGCCTGACTATAGGAGAAGCAGGTGCCAGGAGCCAGTGCTTGTGGAGGACGTCACGCCTGTTGGATGACTACATGTGAGCGAACTATAATACATCAAAAAATTTCCTAAATTGTTCTCTCATTCCCTAGTCTTTTCCATTGATTCATGCTTGTTTTGTATTTATATCTACTGCTAAGAATGTCAAAGAAAAAAGGGGACTGCATAGAATCAGTACTTGGGATAAGAAAAAAAGCTTAGTACTCTCTTGGTTGTCAAGTTTCACTGACTCTCAACTACTGGCAGTTTCTCTCTATATAACTTTAATTATCTCTTCTGTCACAGACATAAGCCATAGGAAACAACAGGACAGCAACTTTATTTTAAACTGAGCTGAGTATCTCTAAATCTCTCCAATATCAGCTCTGTAATTATTGTTCTCCTCAGATATACTATATGCTTAAAATTTTTAAAGTTCCACTTTTGAGGAGCCATTTAAGGTAACTATTTAAATTTGAAATCATTAACCAGAGTGAGGACAGAACTATAGTAATTAGTAGAATATTAGAAATATATATACAAAGAAGGATTACTGTTATGATAAAAAGTCTACAGACTAAAATCTAGTGAGTATGTACAAGAAGTAAAATATGTGTTACATTTTATTCACACATAACTTGAAGTAGACTTTAAGCAACTTCTGTTTAAAACTCAGAAGGGAATTATTTCCCTATAGGTGGGAATTCCGTTATACTGAAAATTATATATGCAAATAGATAATATATAAGATAGAGATATATTCAAAATACTTGATTTTTCTCTGTTGTAACGTGAAGATGAATGTCTCCATTTTCTGTTTGACATCTTATTACTTATTAAGTAAATGATTTAACAGTGATTTAGAATTGGATGAATTTTCTAAAAAAACTCCACTATTTTTCTTTAGAACTATTATGTTAGCCATCAATTGGATATAAGCTACACAATAATTCTGAAAAAAGATTCCATAATCCAATTGGATGCCAGTGAGTATGAAGAACTATGTATCCAACTTGACTTTACAACATTTTTTCCTGTTTGATAATTTCATTGATGCATAGCAGAGTCTCATTCACATTTCTGTTATCTAGTAAGAAGACTTATCACTGCTTTGCCCAATACGTACTCCTGAAGAGTTCTACTTGGCGTTGTTCAAAGGGAAACTTTACAGAGGATTCAAAGTCACAGAAGACTTCAAGTGAAATCATTGAAATATTTAGCTTTCAAAATTTAAATCCCAATTTTTAAATGTAAAAGCCATGTTCAAAGAGGAGCATGAAATCAGTGTAACTTGAATAGAAAGAGTGTCAGAGTTTGGAATACATAAGGCATTTAGACCATGATTAGGAGTTTGAAATTTCTTCTAAATAAGTTGAAAGAGGGAAGACATTGGTAGGTTTTGAGCAAGGAGTGACATGATTTTTGTTTCATAATATTTACTCTGATTGTAGAACATTGCCAGAAGTGAAACAAAAGTAGAAACAAAGAGAAATAACAGGATGCTGGTGGAATAACTGAGTTGTGAAGGTAGCTAGTTATGATACATATGGATTCAAGATACCTTTTAAAAGAACAATTCTTAGGACTTGTTCATGGATAGGATGTGGGGTGCAAAGGCATGAGAACAAAAAATGACTTCTGTGTTTGGAATTTGAACAAATAAATAATGTGCTAATATTTATTTTAAACCTACATGAAAAATGTCATTGACTTAAAATTATTAAAACAAGCAAAATATCATGTTATTTAGTAATAGTACTTTTAATTTTTAGGTAAGTATATAGTGTATGGGCAATTAGTTATCCTGTGTTGACATTAAAAATGTGTCATTAACATCTTTAAAAGAAAGATTATTTTAGCTCCAAAAGGCCACCATGCTTTCTTATAGAACCTCTTTTGGTAACACAGTTAGACTCTAGGGTAAGTGGGCAACAGGTTAAACTCAGATGATAGTATAGTCTCCATTTCTATCTTCCACTCTAGCTTTGTAGTTGCCTTCCTGTGACTCTTACATAATCACACAGGCAGATTTCAGATGGGATCTGGTTGGCATTTTATCATTATCTCTCTGGAAGATTCAACCTAAGAGAAGACAGTTTCCTACTGAATCTCAATATTTCCAATCTGATACTAAATGTGGCAAAATATGTATACAAAAAGAAGCGTTGTAAGTGTCCTACTCCCTCCTCCCCTGCATTTTTGGATGGGTCTGTAATAAAGCAGTTAAATAGTAATGCTGTAGGCTGCTATTGTTCAACCACAAAATGAAGTGGAATTCTGAATCCCTGAACAAGTTAATTTTCATTTCTCATCTCCATTTTACTTTTCGTTGAAAGAAAGGCGACACATAATGTGGCTGGTGCTGTGTTCCCTGCTGGGCTTTCCCCAGATAATGAAGAACAGCAAATGGCTCATTGGACCCTACATTGTGATATAGATGATACACACTGCCTTGTATCTAAACGTTGATGTGCAGAGCTGTAATCACAGCTGATTGGTAGGTAGACCAGTTGTCTTTGTGTTCAATCTCTCATTTTATATTGCTGTGAAATGCTGTCACAATGACTGATAGAGGGACTGGAGGTGTAAATTTAGGAGACTGATTCAGTTATACTAGCAGAAATGGTATCTTTCTTATAGAACAATCCTTACATGTAAGTTGAGTGGAAAACCACACATGTGCAAGCAGTTTCCGAGTATAGAGGGAAGAGCCCCAATGTCATATAAAATCTCTTTCTTATTCCTTTGAGGATGGAATGTACACACATAAAACTGTAGTCTTTAATTCAAGCCTACATAAGCATGCAGATAACTGAGTGGGTACCATGTTTTAACGTAGGATTTTAATCAAATAGCTATGAGGCAGGTTTTAAGATAGTAGAGAATACAAACCTACTAAACACGCGTGGTTGGAGAAATGGAATTGTTGCCAGAGCACAGGGAGAAAGGGCATTGAAGGAGAGAAAATTGCCTGTATCACAATTTTTTCTGAGATTGGCTCTATAATTTTTGTTTAAGTAGCAGGTTGTACTATGAGTTTAACTATCTGTATGCATTTGTGGTTTTATGTTTTTGCATTCTTTACATTGTATAACATGTAATCAATAGAAAACCATTAGAAAAAAAAATCTCTGCTTTCTATTCAGAGAAGTCTAGTAAACTTAGTGAAGTGGCATACCTTAATAACATGCGACAAAACTGCTACCTAGGTAGTTCTGGCATCTTTGCATAGTTCTTGAACATTGCGTCAGCAGCATAAAACACAGGCTCCCAGATTCAGATGTATTTTAGAAGATAATTTAAGTTCAGTGAACTTTTTCTCCAAACTTATTCCACTACACAGGCAGCTTGAACAGATAAAACCAGTTGGTGGGAGACATATGTTCTGTTCCCTGGTGTACAATTTCCAATTCTACATTTAACCTGTCCCACCTTATTTGAAAAATGGAAAAAAATGTCAGCCACTCCTCAATTTAAAGTGTTGTTACAATATAGATTTTTAAAACGTTTTTTGCAAAGGCGAGGAAATTCTAGAATGGCGGAACAAGGAGCTTGGTAGACACTTTAGTAAACCACAATTGCAGATAAAGAAACCAAACATTTAAGGTTTTTGAATGATGTCATAGGTTTTTGTCCTAATGTCATAGATGTAATGTAAAAACAATCATTCAAAAAAAAATCTTCTAAAAATAAGAACAAGAAGAATCATGGCATTTGACTTCTGACTTGCTCCCTTACATCCCTGTATTTGTACCTCAGCTCCTGATTATAGAAGCTCTATACCCAGTGCATACAGCCAACAAACAGGGGCTCTCTTACTTTCCAGTTTTTTTTTTTTTCTAGGTCTAAAGTTTCAACTCATGGAGGTACAGGCTTCCATTTCCCTCATTGCCTACGTTTTCTTTTATTTACTTTTTTTTCCTAAAGATTTATTTATTTATGCATACAAGCTGGGGTGTAGACCAGAAGTGTGTAGGAGGTAAGAGAATTCACCAGAGACAGAGTGGGGAGCAGAACAGGCAGATCAACTGGGCTACACTGCTGAGGGGAGCAGCGGGCGAGGCAGGAGGGGTCTGCTGGGCGATGTGGGAAGCTCCCTGGCCGGGGATCAAACTCGTGCTGCAGTGGCTCTGGATAGCCTCATAGGCTGAGACTTAACCCATTGCGCCACCAGGGAGGCCCCATGCCTGTTTTCAATTAGGTGCACTGAGAAAACTGACTTTTTCATTTACCACCCAGTCACCACACTAAGGGCAAGAGTTCTACTCCAACCCAATCCTAATATTCTTGTGAAAATGCAAAAAATCCACAACAGCCAAAATACCTAAAATGTTGTATTGGAGTAATCACACTTCATTAAAACTTACACTATAGTAATCAAGAAAATGTGGTACTGGCATGGAGATAGGACAGTGAAATAGAACTGAAAATCTAGACATAGTCTCACAACGAGAGTCCATTTATTTTTGACAAGGGCACTAAGACAATTGTTCTGTTGGGGAAAGAATACTCTTTCAGCAAGTAGTGCTGAAAAACTAAATATCCACATGCAGAAAAATGAAGCTAGACCCCTACCTCATACCATACACTAAAATAACTCTCATGAATTTTAGTTCTGAATGCAAAAATTAAAGCTATAAAATTCTCCAATGACTGTGAGAAGAGGCGATTCCACTCCCTGACAGACCTATGTGGTAGCAACAGCAGTCGTGGCCAGGAGGGCTTATTTATTTTGGATATTTATGCCAGTTATTCAGTGTACAATGTCGTGTCAGTGCTCCCCCTGCTCCTGGAGCCTGGGGGCCTGGTCAGGAGAAGTGGGAGCTTAAGACCTTCTGCTACTTCAACTAGTAGAATGACTTCAGTTTCCTGGTAAGGTGGAGACATTCTCCCTTTTTGGAGACCCTTAGTTTTCTATCACCAAACTTAAGAGATTTTGGAACTGAAGCACCAGAGAAGGTTTAAGGAAAACTTTTACAACTCCTTGGATATCATCACATTCCCTTTTGGGGTGGGAGCTCACACTAAAGCATCTTAATGGAATGCAGAAATGGGAGAACCCATCTTGTGTCCTTCCTGCAGTGTTGCTTGCTGATCTAGCCTTAAGAATGAAAAGGAGATTTATAATAACTTGGCAAGGTACTGAAAGCCAAATGACAAAGAAAATACTACAGCATATAAACTGTAGATGGTTTGGAGGCCACACACATTTTTGAATGTAATTGGATAAAGGAGGGGCCTTTTAACGCAATTCTTTAAGAGGAGAAAAATTGAGTTTCCCCACTTTGAAGACTGTTCAAAGAATTGTACATATGATATAAGATGAGAACTTTATAATGTAATCTGTCCACAGTGAAAAAAATGTCTGTCCCAACTTCTTTTGCCTCTGTCTGGACAAAGGCTACAGCCTCTGAACCTGAGGTTACCTTGGTTCCCACATCACAGAGCTCTCTTGAGACTTTCTGAGTTTATTCTTCTCCTTATTCTAAGTGACTTCATCATCGTGTTTTTCCTTCCAGAAATACTTTTTCATTCCATTCACTTCAAAATACACCCCCTTGATTTGGGTTTGGAAGAAGTGTTACTCATACAAGTGCTAGCAAAGGGGCTAGCTACTCTAGAATCTTCTGGATCCATTTACACAATGAATATAGACACAGTGAAGAAGAATGGTTGAGAAAAATTTAGCTGATTACAAGAAGATCCTAGAAGATACAAAAGAAAAATGTAAAAAATGGAGATAGGAAATCCGAGCAGAAATTCAAACAGAAAAGAAAGGCAGTTCAAGAAATGAAGACAAAATAGAAAAGCCACTGCCACCAGCCCCTGTAAAAAGCCTCTTAGGAATAAATGGTGGCATCCCAGAAGAAAATGACATTAGAAAGAGAAGGGTAAAAATTACAGAGGTGATGAAACATGCCTGGGATATTTATAGAGTATATAGGTGGAGCCAGAATGAACTTAGACCTATTGCAAGGAAAGGGCACTTTACTAGTATATTTGGAAAAAATTCAACTGGGTGCTACCCCAATAGATGCTTTGGTACCCTTTATATAATGGGACTTCATAATGAAATATGAGATGGGCAACAAATAGGTTGAAGACAACTTTGATTTCAGAGGTGTCTGTGTTTGAAGTCAACATTTGATATATTGGATGTATCAATTTATACTTATAGAATATTACCTCTCAGGAGAGGAGGTATTTGAGGTCAAAGCAGTCCAATTGACTGAAACTCATTATTCCTTTAATACATCTATGGGGATTCTCTGGGTTAGTGAACTGAAAAGTTGGGTGAAACTGGAACTGGATAGTTGTAGGTAGCTGCATTCTCATTGAATTTGGTACACTTCACATGAAATTTGTCCACTTCAGCTACTTGATGGAGGACCAAGTTTGCTACAAAGATCATTCATGCACATTCAGAAATGACTCAAGAACAGATCATTCAGATAATCTTTATCCAAAGTATTTGAACCCAAGAACTGGTACTGGCATTGGTATCATGTATCAGTTGGTGGGCTAGAAGATTGCTTTTATGAATTCTTGCTGAAAATGCATGGTGTTCATGATGGTCAACCAGTCATACTCTATCAACTTGCATTTTTATTATTTTACTTAGTAAATACACACACACATACTGAGATAACAATGGTTTACAACACTGTATGTGATCCAGAGGTGTAGGATCAAACCTCCTCAGATGCATGTCCTCACACCACACCAAGTGACATGTACCCATAGTGCTCTACCATAGTCCACTGTGCTCCTTTTCCACTGTTTCCTCCCACCCCACTTTGTAGTCTTAATTCCAGTCAGTTTTTAGGGTTTGCCTTTGGTTTGGTTTTATCTAAGCCTTTGTTTTGTCTCTCTGTATTTCACATATAACTGAAACCATCTGGTATTTGTCTTTCTCCTTCTGATTTATTTCACTTAGCATTATCCCTTTCAGTTCTATCCATCCAACGTTGCATTTTAATATTTATTTTTCATCCTGTAAATACTGCCGAATGCTCTATACTCAAGGAGACTGATTTAAAAGTATTATTTCCAGTCTCCTGCCAAATGACCTTATATTAAACTGGTTCTTTTCTCAAAAACTGGTGGCATGGTTTTTTATTTCTGTGCCATCGGTTAATAGGATTACATTTGACAACACAAGCATGGTTGATGTCATATAAAATAGACCAGGGAGAGAAAGATAATGTTGCTATTGACAAACATCTTATTAAGAAATTTCATGGAGGTCTTTACTGAAAAATGAAAAGATGGGCACTGGGAAAAGAAGGTGGAGCATTTGGCTTGCTTTGTTGGGGGAAGGTTTAGACTAAGAGCAGATGGTTCTAAAATGGACAAAGTTGGTATTATTTAGAGTTAGAGGTGGAAATTGCATATATGTCATAATTCAAATGACAGAAGTACATTAAAACTAGGTCCTGAATCATTCAAGTTTGATATTGCAGTAGAAACTGTGGCAATCTGGCAGGCTGAAAAAGTATTACGTCTTTTGCCCAGAAGTAATAGAAACTTAGTGGCACTTATCGATTCACTCATGAGCCAAGATAAAGGCAGTGGGACTGGGAAGCAGCACTGGCTTTTGAAAAGTTTCACTGAGTCATTAGCAGATTTTCTGGGGTAATGGATTTATATTCTTTCACTCCAGCTCATTACGATGTACCACAGAGCTTCTTTGCTGAAACATGAAAATATTTTATCTGCTCTTCTACAGTGATGGTCTTTTACCCTTAGATCATTGGGTATTTAATACAAATGCCCATCCTCTGCTGTGTTATCAACCACACTTTTACCCACCACTGGAACAAACCCAGTAAAAACTTTGAATCAAGATTTAAACAGCAGGGCCTCCCCGGTGGCGCAGTGGTTAAGCGCTGCGCTGTGGAGCTGGCGGCAGCGGCGATGCGAGTTCGACGCCCGGCCGGGGAGATTCCCACATGGCACAGCAGACCTCTCCTGCCTCGCCCGCTGCTCCCCTCAGCAGTGTATTTCTGTCAGTCTGCCTGTTCTGCTCCCCACTCTGTCTCCGGTGAACCCTCTCGCTGCCTCACGCCTCTGGCCTGTACCCCAGCTTGTACGCATAAATAAATAAATCTTTTTTAAAAAAAAAAAAGATTTAAACAGCAGAGAACTTGGGCCTCCCTGGTGGTGCAAGGTGTTAAGCCTCAGCCTATGACGCTATCGGCAGCCACTGCAGCAAGAGTTAGATCCCAGACCAGGGAGATTCCCACATGGCACAGCAGATCTCTCCTCTCTCGCCTGCTGCTCCCCTCAGCAGTGCATTTCAGTCAGTCTGCCTGTTCTGCTACCCACTCTCTCTCTGATGAATCCTCTCACCCCCGCCTCCCACACCTCTGGCCTACACCCCAGCTCTTGTATGCATAAATAACTCTTAAAAAAATAAGCAACAGAGAACTTTATTCATTGGCCAAGGAATATGCTCTAAAGGCCTTCTCTCTGAATTGGGGAGGAGCAGGAGTGAGGGAATATTGAGTTGGGGGAGATGTTAAAGTGTGTGCATCAGCAGGATGTCTGAGACAGAGGTGGGAGTGTCCAGGAACTGCATTCACACCCCCTTTGTTCCCTCAAGCTTGTTCTTGACCGGATCCGGCATGGTGCTAGTGGGCATGCTTTTTACCATGGTAAGGAGGCTATGGCTTAATCATTGTCTACTTCTGTGTCCATCTTGGTATGCACTTGACTTGCCTGGTTTTCTGTGGTTTTGCTTGCAAAAGGATAAACAAGACAGAACGAGAATGATCTGTGGTTTAAAATCTTCAGCCAATCTTGGAGTTCAGCTCAGGTTGTTTGCATTTACTACTTAGGATGTCAGATTAACTGTGTCTTTAAGTACAAGCCTCAAGAATAAAAGTTTAGGTCAGTTTTTTCTTTTATGCTCTTAGGATCCGAAAGCAATTTAACCTTTTAGGCTCAATTTCTGTGTTACATTTAGCTACGGCTACACTTTCAGGAAATCCTTATTTGTGACTAAAGCAGCTCCAGAAAGACCATTTTCAACTGTACTTTGTTTTCATGGGCCACTGCAGAAGTTGATCGGAAAGGGAGCTTTTGAAAACCTGGACCATTTAAGTCAACATTGTTCAGTGAAACACTGCTTTCCCCACAAAGTTTTTCAACTTTTAGATATCTTGACTTTGAAATGATATCATTTTATACCTGACCAGAACATTCTATTGTGTGTAAAATAGAAATCTGATGTACTTTGATTGTTGATGAGATGGTCACATGAGAAATTATGCCTATTACTACTATATTGTTTTTGGGAGTCTGGAAACTATGCTTTCTACGAATCAGCCAAGAATATTGAGCATCTTGAAGGAATTAGAGATGGTCTTTGGAACTAATTATATATTTGTTTCTTTCCACAGTGGAGAAGCTTTCAAACCAAATGTTTACATTTTGTTTATTTTTTCTTAATGTTTAATAGTGGAATGTACTAAAATAAACAAGAACAAATGAGCAGTTTAACTGCATCAGCAGCAAGACAAAAAAAGAACAAAGTACCTATGTCTGACTGAATTTTCAAGTTCCCATTAGATGACTAGACTGGCAACCATTTTAAACCTTACTCTATTTTTTTGAAATTTCCAGGCTAAATTTGATATCTCTGAGGGCATGCTCTGATGAAGAATGCTCTTTAAGTCTTTGTCTCCACGGAGAATCCTTGAACTGCTATTTGTCATAACCATAATTATGATACTGGGTTTGGAATTCTGTGCTTGTTGTTCAGTCTACTGTTGGTAGCATGACAAAGAGTGGGAGAAATGCCATCGTTTGTTGCCTTGAAAGTTCTAAGAGAAATCCTTGGTTTTGCTTGTATAAGACTGTTTTTCTAAACCAACAATCTACCAAGAAAACTTCATTCACTTTAATGTCATTGCAGACTTAATAGAGTCCCTCAACTTTATTTATGCGGCTTGGCAAAATTTGCTATATTATTATATAACTGAATTTAACTTGAGGAGTCAAATTACTTTTCAACTTATTAAAAAACTGTATATGATGAAACTTAAATATTCCATCAGGAATGGGGAGAGGAGGATTATTTACTATCATTAGATGAATGCTTTTCACAAATGTTTTATGCAAAGGATAAATTTTACTTTTGTTTTATCCAAGGATATTTGGAGAAATCCAACGATGAATCAAAATAGCTTCAAAGTGTTATATAATTAATGACATTACTCTAAATTTTGGATATATATATAAGGAGCATTCTCTTACTGTCAACATTTTCTTTAAATTGAGGTAGCATTGCATTACAACATTATATAAGCTTCAGTTGTGCGTCATTGAGAAATTTCTTTTGAAATAAATTCCCATTTATTTATACTAAGGAAAAATAATTTAATTTTTATCAATAACTGTATTAAAAGATAAATTTTTAATGCTTATACTTTTCTGTTCCTTGAATTTTTTTCCACAATGCAAGACATGTTAGGCATATTTAATACAAACAGCTTCCATTGACAGGAGAAGTTGGGAGCAGTATAATTAGCCTAATGTTTACTTTGAATTTGAAGATTTTATGAAACAATGTTTGTTCAAGAAGCCCACCTTATAATTCTGAAAGTTTATTTTTTTTTATTTTGATAGCTTTTCTATTTAGCTTTTTATTAGCATGTGAGATATTTAAATTAAACAATTCAGCATTTTTAATAAGCTATAAAACTCTCAGAAGAAAAAAATTTCATTACCCAGGTTATATAAAGGTTTCTTAAAAACAGCATCAAAAGTGTGACAAAAGAAAAACAACTAATTGGACTAGATATACTTAAGATTTTTATGCTGAAAACAATGATGTCAAGAAAGTGAAAAGACAATCCACAGAAAATTTTTCTGAGTCATATATCTGATAAGAGACTTATTTGGTATATATAAGTTCTTATAATTTATTAATAAAAAGACCCAATAACCTAATTAAAAATAGATATAGTTTCTGAATAATCATTTTTCCAAGGAAGAATCATGACCAGTAAGGACTAGCAATATTGTCAGCCTCAGTAGTCATTAGAACAATGCAAATCAAAATTCCCGTAAGATAGCACTTCATATTCAATAGATGACTGTAATCAGAAAAGACAAGATAATTCAGGTATTGGTCAGACTGTGTAAAATTTGGAGAAATACATTGCAAGTGGGAATGTAAAATGGTATAAGTCCTTGGAAAACAGTCTGCTTTTCCTCAGTGTGTTAATTTCAGAGTTTGTGTATGGCATCGCAAATCTACTTTTAAGTATTTATCTAAGAGAAATGAAAACATATGTCCACATAGAAAACCTATGATGAATGTTCAGAGCAGTATTATTCATAATAGCCAAAAAGTAGAAAAAATCCAAATGTCTAGTCACTGCTGAATGTGGAAATAAAATGTTGTATAATCACATGATGGCATGTTATTCAGCAATAAAAAGAAATGAAGGGTAGTCACACATACTATAAAATGAATGAAAGTTGAAAACATACTAAATGAAAAAAAGACAATGATGTAAGGCTGTATGTTACATGATCCCATTTACATGCTATGTCTAGAATAAGCAAATCTATAGAGATTGAAAGTTGATTAGTATGGTTGCCTAAGGCTGTGGATGGAGTAAGGTGGAGAGGGAGAAGGTTACAGACTTACAGGCTTTTTTCCCTTTATTTATTTATTTTTAAAGATTTATTTATTTATGCATACAAGATGGGGTGTAAACCAGAGATGGGGTGGGAGAAGATTCACCAGAGACAGAAGGGAGAGCAGAACAGGCAGATCTACTGAAATACAGTGCTGAGGGGAGCAGTGGGCGAGACAGGAGAGGTCTGCTGTGCTCCCTGGCCTGGGATCGAATCATGCTGCAGTGACTCTGCATAGCTTCATAGTGCTGCGACTTAACCCATTGAGCCACCAGGGAGGCACCCCCCGCTTTTATTATCTTTTTGATGGGACAAAATGTTTTAAAAGATTGCAGTGATGGGTGTCTAACCCTGTGAAAATAAAAAAAGCATTGAATTGTGTGCTTTCAATGGATGCATTACATGTTTTTTAAAATATATCTAAAGAAAGCTCTTCAAAGAAATAAAAAATGTTAACATTGCAGAACTATGGATGCCTTGGTGGTTGGTGTGGTGTGGTGACATACAGCTAAAGAGGTGAGATCCTATACCTCTGACTCATATACAGTGTTGGAAAACCAATATTACCTCAATAAAAAATATGTAAAATACTTACATTTTTTCCTTTTGATAATTATATTTACTTTATCCACAAGGGGGAAAAACAAACCTTATTTTCCTTCAAAAACTTTTGTCTCATAAAATTATTTGATGTGATTAAACAATTTAACTTAAAGAAATTAGGGCCTCCCTGATGGCGCAACGGTTAAGTGCTGCGCTGTGATGCTCTCCGCAGCGGTGACGTGAGTTTGAAGCCTGGCCGGGGAAGATTCCCACATGGTGCTACAGACCTCTCCTGTCTCACCCGCTGCTCCCCTAAGCAGTGTGTTTCCGTTGGTCTGCCTGTTCTGCTCCCTATTCTGTCTCTGGTGAATCCTCTCACCACCCTGCACCTCTGGCGTGCACCCCAGCTTGTATGCATAAATAAATAAATCTTTAAAAAAAAAGAAGTTAATATTTTATATTTTAATGAGGAGTCCATGATAAATGTATGTTAGAAAAAGAAATCCGTTTTTGTTGTATAGGAATTTTTAAAAAAGCACCTACATTTGTGTAACCTGGTAGATAACAGATTTTATTACCTATGACATTTTAGTAAACAGACTTCTTTAACTTCTTTCTTTTTGAGAAAATGAGTAACTTTCATCCTGTAAGCAGTTTTATAATGTTCACTTCCAAAGTTGTATTTCCACAAAAAATTCAAATTGACTAAAAATTAAAAATGAAAATATAAATTAAAATTATGATATAATTATGATGCTTGCTATTAGTGAAATAAGTTGAATTTTCAAGTTAATTTCATTAAATCTTTTATTCCCATTCTAAGACCATAGATCTGTGTCAGCCTCTGCTCCCAGGTGAAAGTGTCTTGAGTACAAATTTAAGGGCAAATTCTTGCTAAGGAAAACTGGTAAAAGGTTTCAAAGGCAATGCATATGAGTCATTAAAATCTAATAATTAAAATAGCTATCAAAATATCCTCATCTAAAGGTATTTTTGAACATATGACCACTTTCTCCTTCTTGGCCATGCTTGCCCCACACTTTCATGCTTTTTTCATAATGTTCCTGCCTTAGCTATCTTCTCTCAGAATCTACTTCCAGTTCCTTAACTGTCATTGTACATTTGTTGCATCCTCATGCAAAATCTTTTTTTTGTTAAATATTTATTTTTATTTATGTGTACATAACTGTATGTAGACCAGAGGTGTGGTTGGTGAGAGGATTCAGTAGAGACAGATGGGGAGTAGAACAGGCGGATCTACCGAAATATACTGCTAAGGGGACCAGTGGGAGAGAAAGAAGAGGTCTGCTGCTCCATATGTGGATTAGCTCCCTTGTTGGGGATCGAACCCAGTCTGTAACTGCGGAGGTGATACCATGGTAGCACTGAGACTTAACCACTACACCAACAGGAAGGCTCCCCAAATCTCCTCTTAACCCACTCATTCTTGCTGGGTGATCACTTACACCCATATATGTGGTATGACTAGATACTGCTAGTAGATACAACTAGATACTTCTATCTAGTTAGAAATCTACTATCTAGAAAAAAATCATGTATTTATTGACTTTGATGAGCACAAATCTATAGTTGGCTCTCTATCCAAATGTAGGTATTTTATAAAGTTGTAGAGATGGACGTTTTTGTTCATTCAGAGTAAGGTTTTGTTGGGTATAGGGAGGGAAAAAAATGAATTAAAGTATATTGACAACACTCGTAAAAAGGTGCAAAATTATTAAAATAACTAAGGATTTAAAAGACATGGATCTATAGTCATTATGGTAAAAAAGAGATAAAGTTGAAGAGTGAGTTTTCTCTCTAGGGGGGTTTTGAAGGTGTTAAGGAATTGGTGTAGTAGGGAATGATTAATAAATGTGGAGGATCAGTGACTGTTCAGAAACTGAGATGAATGAATACATTATTTTGAGGGAAATTCTGATGCAGGTGATGAAAATATGTATGATTTTGGAATGTGGAACTAAAGTGGTGTTCACATCATTGAGATGAGTGAAATAACACTGGTCAACAAAGTTTTACAAAAGTCATGTTACTGAAATAAAATTAGTCATTTCCTATCAATTTGTATGTGCTCAACACGAATATGACAGTCAAATTCTAATTTTGGCTCTAGTTTTTTTGTAATTTGCAATAAATTGATGTTTATATCATGAAATGCGTGCCAAAAGTAATAGGCCTATGGCTACTACCTGTAAAAAATCAAGTCATAGACTACTTCTTAGATTTCTCTGCTTGTCTCTTATACAGCTGTTCAGGAATAGAATAGATGGAAGATGGTTTCTATTGTGCAAAAGCACAGCCTTAAGACTCAGTTTCAAAGAGTCTAGAAATAGTCTCCATTTTTGTGGGTCATGAGTGATTTCTAAGGCAGTCATGAGGCCCTCAGCATCAGAACAGAATACCAGAGTACTTTCCTTTCTGAAGAAAGGCTCCAACTGCTGGTGGTGTTTTCGCTAGAAAGTAATTGTGACATCTTCTTCTAGAAGATTCCACTGTTGGAGTCTTGATTCTAGCAATTCTGCCTTGTTCTTGGATAAGTCCAAATCACCAACCAGGTAATTTAGTTCTTCCTGTGTTAGTCTGTGTGGGGTTGATGATACACCACAGTGAAAATCTGGATCACTGCATGCTGATGGAACAGGAGAAGAACAGGTCGGCTCACCCTTCTCCTCACCAGATGAATCAAGAGAATTTTCTGCAGGAGGTTCTGGAATAGGAAGTCCCTCACCATGTGGAACTGGTCTCAATGCAGACGGAATGTTTGGGTAGACTAGTCTTGACTTCTTTTGCTTTATTATTCCGCCAGAAAGAGGAGGAACCAAGCAGAAGGAACAGTCTGTTATGTGGTTGCTTACCTTTCTCCACCCCATGGGGACTGCAAATGGCATTGATGGTCTTTTGCCATTTCACCACTGTGAAAGCTGTGTTGTACATGTAGCACAGCATGTATGCGGGGGCCAGGGCTTGTCTTGCTCACCAACCTTGCATCCAAAGTCAAGATGATAAGCCTTCTTCACTTGAGAAGTGATCCTTTTCTTTTGGTTGGCAAATGTCACTTCCCTGCAAATAGAGCAGAAATTGTCCACACTATTAACGCACTTTCGAGGCATGACTGTTCTGTATTGTGCCTACATGGATAAAATAATAACAGTTCTATGGAACAGTAGCTTAAACTGTCTCACGCAAAGTCTGAAATATTTTCAATGCTCAACCTTTCCTACAGGGCTTTCTATAGTGCACTGCTGACGTCAGCTTACTCAGCAGCTGCCTGGCAGTGGTATTGCATTGCATCAGAAAATGATGCAGTCAACTCTGGATGATGGGTGCATGATGGTATTATGCAGTGCGATGCAATGTTACATCATTCTAGGCTGATTTAGGATGTTGTTGTGGTTCTACTGGATAAATTTACACAGTGAAACATACAAAATGAATTCTATGAAATATTTTCAAAATGAGAGTTAATTAAAAATTTTTCAGGGTAATATTCATGTTCAGCACACCAAGATACAACACATCAGGCCCTTTTTAAGTCAGTAATGATCTCACTGTTGACCAGTGTAATTGATTGCTTACGCTGTTAAATTGATCACACACATTAATATTAGAAGTGTTCATGTTGATTGTAGCCAAGTAAGATAAAACAATGTTCCAGTTGTTGTATCACCAAATGTCAAGCTTCTTAAATGAGTAATGATCTATAAAGAGGACAGAAGAGCTGATAGATCTGGAATCCAGATCCTGATGCATATATGCATGAACAAATAATGCATTGCTTATGAACATGCTAAGTAGGAGATGTTTTTCAGGACTCTGGTAGACAGTATAGGTTAGATTATGCTGCTGAAACAGCATCTAGATTCCACTGGATTAAGTAACAAATGTTTAACACAGAAAGTCACTTTTGGGTTGAATGACTCTAAGATAGCTGTTCTCCATGGGGGTGATTCAATATACCTGCATGTTTTTATATTCTTTCACTTGCACGTCCCACAATCAAAAGAAGATGACAGAACAGTATACTAGTCTCAGAAATGATAAAATGATGCAGTGTCCCTTCCACTGGAATTTCACTGGGCCATGTATGTCAGTTCCACGGTCATACCTAACTTCAAGGTAACTTCAAGGGGGATGTATCCATACATGTAATCAGGGAGATTTGAAAACATCACATTATTCTTTCCTTTCCCTTGATTCCCCTTCTTTTTTACTTTTATTGTCTTTCTCCTTTTCTTGTACAAATATTTATTAAACAACTACTCTATAGTAAGTATTGTGATAACCTACTAGTATTACAGGAAGGAAAAGAAAATAATGTTGATGAGTTTTAATCATAATTATTTAAACTGGTAACAGAAATTTCAGTTATGTAATAACTGTATAAATGTAATAAAAGGAAAATGTCTTAAAAAATGAAAGACATTACAGAACATATCTTCTGTGTTACAGAAGATAAGAACCTATCAGATTTCAGATGAATACGTGAGGAATATAAATGGAGGGTTATGCACTGTTGTTTTGTAGGAACATATAAATTATAGGCCAGAAAGGATTAGCTGGTCATCAATTTGCCAAACATTAGATGCTCAGGCTTCTCAAATTTTAGCACTGAGGTTAATATTACTAGTTCCAGAGAGTGGACAGATTTACTGCAAATGTTGCAATCCATATGGAGTAAAGATTTTTTTTTTAATTGCATTATTTTTTTTGAGGCAGTGCTGGTTTACAACATTATATATGATTCAAAGGTATATGTTTATGCTTCTTCAAAGATATGATTTCCACACTAGTCCTACTCCCAAGGCGTCCTTACTCCTCCACCATAATCTGCTTGGCACTCTCTATGCTGTTGCTGAGGTGGGAGATTTTTTTTTTTTATTTACTTTCTTAAGTAATTGTTAACTTTGGACAGTTGTTGATATGTCCCCTCAGGTGTAGTCCTTATAGTTCTCCTATTACCATTGTACTTGTGATCCATCTACCCCACCCCTTATCCTCTTCCTTCCTCTGTTTTGACTACTCTCTGGGGTGGGAGTTTTTAATGAGGTTCACATGAGTGAAAGAACTGACAACACAGCAGTGACTTGTTCTCATAATTTTATTCTTGTATTTATTTCTATATTTTCTGATATATTTTAAAATATACTAATATTTGTTTAATTTTGTTTTTAAATTCAATCTTTTACTTTCATAATTTTTTTCCCACCCTTAGTTTTCCTTTGTTATTCTGTTTGGATGTTTACTTGTATTACTTGGTCCTGTTTCCTAGGACTGACTTTCTTTCTTCTCAGTGGTCCTGGGGAAGTTCGAGTTCTCAAACTCATGAAAAGTTAAGTTTTTGGCAAGCCTCATTTTAAGGGAATAAATAAACATTCAAAAATTAAAAAAAGACTTAGATCATGTCAGATGGTTAAGGAATTAGAAAATAGGATGTGACTTTTTATAATCAATCCAACCTTAATTGCAAACTTTATTTTATTTAAAATACATTTCATGAGAAATTTATACTTTAAGAATATATGAGGCAAGAGCAGTTATATGGGTCATAAGATCATGATATTTTCATGTAAGTCCTTGAGAACCAATATTGCCCTATTCCACACTTAATTTAGTGCCTCAAATTTTCAAAAGTCATTTTCAGCTGTGACACTGTGCTCTTTTGAGACTGTCACATTGTTAAATGTTAAAATATAGAGTATGTGAAAATCAAATGGCTTCTAAACTATACAAATTTTCAGTATGGTTTGATAAAAAATAATTTAATTGTTTTAAAATCCATTAAAATAATGGCTGCAAATGACTTGTGACAGTAATTTTTTTTCTATCACTTTAGTCTACCACACTGTAACCCATATCAGTCACCCTAAAGTTTCAACGCATTAAAAAGAGCTGCTGATGGGGGAATAACAGTGAATGGTGAAGCTGAGTAGGATGAAAGGCAGATTAGTGAAGTATATCACAGATGTAGAACTGCTTCCTGCCCTTGAGACTATAGTCTTTGAGTTCAGAAATTTCCTAATTATAGGAGAAAAAATAGGAGAAATCGATTGAAGTTACACAAATGGTTCAGTTGCTTTCTAAATATGAAAACAATATGACTGCTGAAAGTAAATAACTAGAATAGGCATTTGGTATCCTGCCCTCTGAAAGCACATCACATAGGTGAGAAGCATTTGGGAAAGGGCCATATAACATAGAATACATAAAATTTCACCCAGATATCCCACAGCATTTAGGAGCTAGGATACTTGGAATTCAGTTCTAGCTCTGCTTCTGCACAGTTAGGGGATCTATTGGATCTTTGTATCTCATCAGGGAACTAGCCTTTCCACTAGCATTCTTTGTTATTCTCTATGTGAAACACAGAATTGTTTTTTCTGTTCTTCCTGCTGATCAGTGTTATTTGGAAACATTTCTTATGATTTTCTTTTCCCTTCCTTCCTTTCTTTTCCATCTCTTGCCCTTTTATCTTTTTCTTATACAAATATGTATAAAAGAAGTACTCTGTGCTAGGCATTGTGCTAGCCTGTGCTGTGAATGTTATGAATGCTGTGAATACTGAATTTATTTCTGAAGGAAAAAAACCTATAATGGAAAAACTTATGACATCAGTCACTTTTAGTTATAAGGACAGTATAAGGTACATGGAAACCCCATTTCTTCTCTGCTCCCACTTATATACCCATGCGTGTATGTGTGTGCACACATACAAAAACACACAGAAACTGACTTACAGGCAGAGCCAGTCTGTTTCTACTCTGCAGTCTTGCATGATTTATGGGAATATATTATAATGAGAGATTGTTGCTCAGTCTGCAAGGTAAGGATATTTATATAGCATTGACTTCATATTTGGCACTTAAAAAAACGAGAAAGGATATTATTAATCATCTTATCTTCATTTGAACAGTCATTAAAGATGCTACCTGAAGTGCCTGCCAAAATTCCTAGGTGCACAGTGGGCCCAGGGAGTACACTAAGCACAGTTACTCTGTGACTGATAGCCATACACCACATGTGGTGTATAGAGCACCCCTCAAATAAGTGGTGCTTCAGCATTATTTTTGATGCTCTGAGGTTTTGCTATTTATGCATCACATTTATTATGGTAGATTTGTTTATTACTCATAACTTCTATGCTTCTATTACTCAAACTTTGTGCTTCTATTTTAATTCATTGTGACTTGGAGGAGGTCTCGAAGCTTATTGTATGATTTAGGATTGATCCAGATGCCCTAGAAAGGAACATTAAAGTTTAGCTTAGGTTATATTGATAGTACTTGATTCATTTCTTATCAAAAACCTTTACTTTAAAAAAATTTTATACTTCATACCATTGGAAACTATTTTGCTCCAGAAGTAGAATATAGGAATAATGTCTTTCATTGTATGTGAAAATGTTAGGTTTTAGAGATAGTTTTCTTAATATAAATTTTCTGGTATTAGTAACTAATTGGCAAAGTTATTGGCAGTTTATAGTACTATTTTCAGCTCTCCAACACGATATGTGATTAATTGCACACTGAGTGCTCACTTTTTGTGTCCCTGGCCAAGTTCCTAGGTGAGTGGTTTAATGGTTTTGGATAGTTTCCTTTGCCTGCTGGCTTGGAAGATGAAGGAGATAAAAAAAAAAAAATCAAGTTTTCTTTTGGGCCCCATATGTCTGTTAGGCTCTTTCTTTTCCACACTTCTCTGGTCCTGCTTCCCTTGGTAAGGGATTTGGAAGGGATGTGGTGGTACTTTTGCTGATTTCTCATGGCATGGACATGGGCCAGGAGGAGGACTGACTAGTGCAAAGCAATCTGTGGCTTTGAAAATGGGCAGGAGAGCTAAATAGGCACTTCTCTAAAGAAAATGTACAGACAGCAAACAGGCACATGAAAAAATGTTCATCATCATTTAGCATCAAGGAAATGCAAATCAAGACAACAATGGGATACCAACTCACTCCTGCAAGAATGGCCTGTATAGGAAAGACCAAGTGTTGGTGAGAATGTGGAGAAAAGGGAACTCTCATACACTGTTAATGGGAATGTAGACCAGCCTTTATAGAAAACATTTGGGAGGTTTCTCAAAAGATTAAAAAGGAATCTCCTATACAACCCAGTAATTCCAAAAACACCAATTTGAAAGGATACCTGCACTCCCATGCTCACTGCAGCACTATTTACAATAGCCAAGCTATGGAAACAACCTACATGCCCCCAAACAAATGTGTGGATCAAGAAGATGTGGTGTATACACACACACACACACACACACACACACACAAATATGACTCAGATCAGAAAAGATAAAGTTATGCCATTTTCTAGAGCATGGATGAAGCTGAAAGGGATAATGCTAAGTGAAGTAAGTTAGAAGGAGAAAGATAAATTCCAGATGGTGCCACTTATATGTGGATTACAGAGATGCTAAACTAAAGGTTGATAAAGGCAGGCATGAAAACTAACCCTTGAAAACTGACTACAGAACTGAAGTATCCAGAGAGGGAGGGAATCGGGGAGGGTGAGAACAAAGAGAGGAGGGAACACAATGAACTGGTGGTGGTGGAAGGGGAGAGCCTCTATTCTGAAATACCAAAAATAATGTAAGTCAATTGTACCTCAACTTACAGAAGATCCTGGCCAACTGGAACAAAAAAAATATTGAAATTGGAACTCAGAAAAAACATTTTTGTTATGGAAGGACAACTTAAAAACTAGGCATGGCTTTCATGCTCAGAGAAAGTGTGCATCTTAACATATGCTTGACAAATTTTGAATGAAAAAAATTTTGAATGAAAAAAATCGATGGGTTTGAGAGAACTTGCCAACAAATCATTTTTGAATAATAAAAAGACTGATAATAGCATTTTTAAATGTTTATTATTCCATGTATTTTACATATATTTTTTAACAGACACAAATCACACATAAACAAACCGTATGACAAATGTTTTTATCTTGATCCCCATTTTCAGATGAAGAATTGCAGTTTAAACAGCTTGTCCATAGTTACCAGGAGCAGTCAGGGAAAGCAGCAACAAGATAAAACATTCCTCAGAGGCAAAGTAGCTTTTCTTTGCTCTTTGTTTCCTACCTTCCATGGTCTGCTGGGTGAGTCCTTTTTGCAAGTTGGTGCCTGATTTGTCTGCTTGTGTTTGTTTTTCTGTCCCTACTGTTATTTCCAGATCTCATCTCAGAAGGGCCAACACATGTCCATTTAACAACCTTGTTTGAAGGAGAAGAGACCTCCTTCTCTAAGTCAAATTTCTTTATACGTCTGTTTAACTTGAAGCCCCCCGTGTGACAGCAGTGCTGTGACAGTAGTGCACACAGCCACTCTCTTGTCCTCTCCTTTGCTGTAACTGTGGTGTCCACACCGCTGTCATTGCATACATTCTTCACACTTCCCCTGCCACCCTCCTCCCTACCCCTTTATGAGGTCAGGAATTGGGTTCAGAGGCCTCAGTGAGGTCTTGCTGGGGCTCAGCCATGTACATGTATGTTTGTGCATGCATTTGTACAAGCCTAGCTTTCTTTGCCTCTTCCCAAGACTCATATGGAAGCCTTAGGATCTCTACCTCTGCTCTCACACACTCGTGTAAGTTAGCATAAATGTAAGATCTAGGGAAGTGGTGCCTTTGAGTAGCATACAGCTTGAATGCCTATATACTGAGTCTGGCACAACTCTCTTGGGAAACTTTCCCTATGTGTACCCTAGAATACAAAGTCTGTGCTCTGCTGGTTATATAGGCTTAAATTTCAGATGTTCTTAAAATACAATTCTGTTACTTTGTCATAAATATTTCAACATATGTAGAAACTATATTACACATGCCACATCATTTAATTTCCAGAGTAACTCTGTGGCATAGGGATTCTCCTTACTTTGTAGATGAGAAAATTCAGGCCCAGAAAGGTGCCATAAATATCCTAAACATACACAATTAGTAAATCATGAAACAATGTTTTGCATCCAGGTTGATTTGACACAAAAGTCCATTAAAAAAAATCTATATGAAGCTGTCTTTTTGTATTGATGTGTGCAAATAATTCTCTAACTTCCATTTAAATTATGTTTGTAAAAATGCCAAAAAAAATCTTTTTTGACATTTTTCATCAGTCTTACGGTTGGGATAACTAGTTTTTCAATTTCTCCTCCCCAAATATGTCAGTAGATGAAGTAGGAGGAAGGTATTCATCACATATTGATACATTATCAAATACAAAATTAACAGCTCTCAGATTGTGAACAGTCTTCATTTGAAGTAAGGTTATTATGCTTTCTTCGTAAAAAAAAAAAAAAACCTTATTGGTAAGAAAATATTAAACTTTTGTCTCCCTTATGATGGAATATCATCAAGTCTAGACAACATAGGTTAACTGCAGCTATAACCTCATAACAACTCCCTCTTCCAATTTATCTTTTGCCCATAATCTCTTCACATACCTTGCTTATTAACCTTTATCCACTCTAGTTCATATTTTACACATATATGCAAGCTAAACTTTTAAATTTATTTATTGTACTTCTCTGTGTTATAAATCTTCCAGATTCATCTCAATGTCAGCTTTGTCTTAACTGGGTCTTTTCCTATCACCATTTAATCTTCACCTCCTATTTACCTATTTTAGGTTTTCTCTACTAACACAAAATTTGCTGCTAATTATTCCATTAACTAATTCCCAAGCCATTCATGTCTGAAACTAAAACCCATTTTAAATCCAGAGTTCATTTACAATCTAAAATTACTGAAACAAAAATAAGGAAAGGAATAAAGCCCAATTTAATCTGATTCATATTTATGAGATACTATATATAAAGTAGTGAGTACTAAGTACTAAGAATAAATAAATGACTAGGGAGCTGAGGTCAGGTGAGGAAGTGCTGATTTCTGTGATTAAACTTTGCAAGAAGCCATAAATCATGATGGTGATCAGATGATCTTAGAAGTGAGAGTGTGGCTTGGATTATATGATTAATGACATTAAGGGACTCTATTCTCTGTTGCTAGACTCAGAAAATTGGATCTATAACATATGCAAAATAATCTCAAAAAATGATATTTTAAAGGGACATGAGATAGTTTATGAGAGGTGATGTAATGACTGTAGCAAACAAAGCAGAGCAGACAGGCAGAGAAGCAGGTTGTACATCATTTGCACAATCTCCCTGGTGCAGGTTCTGTGCTTGGTGATAGGAGTCACCTGATGTAAAGGGTATGGATTCTGGAGAAATGGACCCATAAGACAATACTGCCTGATAAGCCAAATGGAGGTACATTAAGAGACTCTGATTTTGTATTCCAAAACTGAGGCTTTCATTATTAATGCAGTTTTCTAGATAGCTCTATGAGTCATGTAGACAAATGTTTTTGGAACTAATTAGCTTAAGATAACATGAATAATAATTCTAAACCCATAGAATTAGGAGTAGGGAGTGGAAGAAAACTTGTGTAAAGGTTTGATCTTATGAGAAGACTCGTATCAATGTGTGATCTCTATTTTGCTAAAGGTGTTTGACAATTGTGAAATTGATGTGCTTCATGAATAGTTTGCAACTAAAGAAGATTTGCTAGTCCAAGAAATTTATGCTACAGTGTGGTTTCAAAATAAGTACCTTTTTTTTTTGGTGTTTCCTGTTTCATTTTACCATAGTTTATTTCCTCCCTTTTAATGAACCCGAGAAACTGTACTAATTTAATATTGCATCTTAGTCTTGATATTGAAATTGTGACGTCAATAGAATGTCAGTTTTGCCTTCTTTAGTTCCAAGTATTTTAGAAAATATTGATGTGTAGTTTGTAAGAGCTTTCTAAGGTTGGCTGCAGGTTCTCTCATGAAAAGTTTAAATAAGTTTCTGTAAAGGAAGAAACATTTTCCCTCATTGATTAGCACATAGAAATTCCATTATAAATATGCATGCATGTTGACCTTTTAGTTTGCTTTCCAAAATACAAATTCAGTAGAGCCCCTACACTGCTGTACATACTGTGAAGATGTTTTGGGGGCACTGGAACACAAATGAGGACATTAGTCTACCTGCTTCATTTCAAGCCCATGTACAGAACCTTGTTTCTGACTTCTCTGTGGTACTGAACAGAGCTTATGCCAGTCAGCAGGCCTGGGGTTTAAAGATTTCTTCATACTGGAGCTCTGCAGGCTTAAATGAAGAGCAGATTAGAATCTTGGTCAAATAGAACAAATACTGAGTGACTGTACAGTTTTCCTCTTTTGACTTGAAAAACAAATATGCCTGAATTGTTAGTCTGTGTGTACATTGATGCAGGCTTGCATAACACAGCTGCTAAGCTTAGTAAACAAAAATAAAAACAAAACATCAATTTATTTTTTTCCAGAGGCAGAAGATAAATTTTCATTTGTGTGATTTTTGAAGGACTTTCTTCAATATGGTGGTGTCAATCAAAACACAAACTGAGAGATTGAATACCAGGGCACTTCCATTTAGAGAGATGCTTTCAGATTCCTTGTACTAAATTTTACTATGTGTTTAGCAGTTGTAGTGTAATTATTGCTTCCATGTACTGATATGCCAGATGTAGACACTTGCTATTGTCTTTCTACTTGTATATATTGTCTGTAATTCTTACAACAACAGCACAAAGAAGATTTTATCTTTCAGTCTTAACAGAGGAAATAAAACCTAGAAAAGTTAACCATAAATTCCAGCTTCTAATTCTGATTCCCCATATACTCTTGGTATAATCTTGAGGGAATTTTTTAAAAAAAGATTATTTTTATTTATTTATGCATGCAAGAACTGGGGTATAGGCCAGAAGTGTGGGGTGGGGGTGGGAGAGCATTCTCCAGAGACAAAGTGGGGAGTAGAACACAGGTGGATCTACTGAAATATACTGCTGTGGGGAGCAGTGGGCAAGACAGGAGAGGTCTGCTGTGCCATGTGGTCCCTGACTGGGGATTGAACTCATGCTTCAGTGGCGGTTGATAGCTTGATAGTGCTTTAGCCCCTGTAGATAGACTTTAACCCTGTGCCACCAAGGAGGCCCAATCTTGAGGGAATTTTTAAAGCTCTTTAGGTCTCAATTTTTTCATTTCTAAAATGTGGACAAAAGATACCTATCTCGTTGATTCATTGTGGAGTAGGAATGAGTTAACTATATGAATAGACACACACACATAAATTCCTTAAACTATTGCTTGACATGTAGCAAATATTATACACTCTTTTATTATTATTATTATTATTATTATTATTATTATTATTATTATTAAAGCAACACTACAATGACAATGTCTATTTCCTAAGTTTCAATTTTTAAAAAAGCTTTGCATTATATACATGGGATAGAAGAGGTTACAATGAAACTTAAGATCCTTGCTTTTATGATGCTTCCATTCTAATAGTAATGGACATTAAAAAGGCATATAAGTAAGTAGCAAATAACATACTATGTTATTTGGTGAAAGTACAATGAAGTAAAACAAAGCAAGGAAAGGGGATGAGAACCACAGCTGGGGTATCTAGTTTTAAAAACAGTAGTCAGGGAGAACCTTTCTGAGAACACCTGAACAAGGACTCTACATAAGGAGGTGAAGGGCGAGTCATGTGGATATCCAGGGGAAGAACATTCCAGGTTATGGGGGCCGCGAGTGCATGCACTTTGCTGTGAAAACATACCTGGGGAGCAAATTGGTAGAGGGTGGGCACATTGGAATGTGAGATTATAGAAGATGAGAGTTAGCAGGGAGCCAGACTCTACTGGATCTTAGCAACTGTTATAGGAACACTGGCTCTTAATCTGAGTGGTTAGGCTTACTCCTTAGCAGTTGGGGATCTTTGTGGATCCTACAGATGAAAAAATGAGGGAAGGCAAAAGCTGATATTTCTTTGAGCACGCAGATCTCATTGTATGAGGTTTTCCTCTTGACCCCTGTTGGTGAAGGGAAGTCTACCCCAACCACTGCCTTGTAGTTCCTCAATACTTTGTCTTTAAAGGCAAAAGCTATATATCTGAATAAAACATAAAACGATTTAAAGTACTAAGTTACAGTAGTAATATTGAATACTCAGGATCCAAGGGCTAGTGAAGTGTTCCGATCCAGAGAGCCTCTGTTTAGATTAGTTTCTCATTTGTCTTTATTTGATTCATAACATGAGGTCAGTCCTTTTCTATTTCAGTTAAATTCATTTCAATCATTTAAAGATTATTTAAACAGGACAGATACTTTTGAAGACTTATGGAAATTATCCATCATTAATGAAGGATTAATGAAAGTAGAAAGATTTCTACTGGAAAGTAGAAAGATTTAACTTTGCAAGGTAAAGCAGTATTCAAACAATTATTTAAAAGTAACTATATATGCTTAGTTAAATATATATAGTTAAAAGTATATATGCTTATGCTAAGCCAGCATGATGTAGTTGTTATTTTATATTTTATATACATTCAGTAAAGCAACAAAGCTTTTGTAGGTCTCTAAATTAGAGTGAAAAATAATATCATTTTATATTTACAGTGGGATTCATTACTATTTCCTCAGAAAAGAGATGGTAATAACTGTAGCTGTCATTTGTTACATGGGAATGGGTACTATTTACTGGATATATTGTTTTCTTTATTCTTTAAAATAATTCCGATGATTTCACTTACATGTGGTATATAGAGAAATAAAACAAAGGGTCAGACAGAATCAAACCAATAGCAAACTTGAGAAGTCTGACTGGGGAATTGAGGCTACAAGATGGGGAGCAAGGTGGGGAAAGGTACAATGGACTATGGTGGAGGGCTGAGGATACCCTGGTGCTGGGTGTGGTGTGGAGACATGTGGGTGAGGTGTGATTTTATGCCTCTTTATCACATGCAATGTTGTCAACCAATGTTACTTCAATTAAAAAATAATTCTGAGACATAGTCATTAACAATCCCATTTCATAGATGAGTAAACAATATCAGATCAGTCAGTTTCTTAAACAGGTAGCAAATGGTAGTTCATGGACTACTACATTAGTGCAGAATCTGTACTAATAAACACTATACTATGGAATTCTTTCAACTCTTTCTTCCACAAACTTCTTCTAGATGAATTGTCAGTCAGGACAACTTATGAGTAAGCAGAGCAAATGCTTACCTATGCTCAGAAAATTTACTCCACTTCCTCTCATCATTACGATTTCAGTTTTTTGGGACATAAGGCTTTGATCTTTGAGACTCCATTTATGTTTAAAATGCTGTTACTTGTGAGACGGGTCATTCTTCCAGCCACTATTTGCTAACATAAGCATTACTACCCAACTACACAACATTAATTACCAGACAGTTCAACTCTCTAAGGAGAAAAAATATTCACCCAGGATCAAAATCTGGAGTATGGAAAGAATTCATGGGGAAATATGCCAAAAGGAAGGAAATGTAGACTGATAGAAAGGCTGTAGGCCAGTAAATAGGTCTTGCTTACTTCATGGTTTGATTGAATTTCCTGTAATAGGTTACATTAGAGAATTTACTGTTGGAGTGACTCTTAGTGATCGAGCACATAATATCCTTAGTCTCTGGACTGCAAAACCTAGCCCCATATTACACAGCAGGATGGAGGGAGCAGTGGGATTATCATTCACAGGCCAAAGTCTTCCCATTATAAGGCTGCCAAACTAGGTTGTTATAATGTAGTAGATTTTGAATCTTGTTGCATTTTCTCTTCTTTCCTATTTTGGACCTGAACCATGTACCTCTCATTTCCTTCAGGATTTCTTTGACCTAAGAAGCATTGAACTGCTGTTTAGTTCCCAATCTCTCCCCATTGCTTTTTGAATTCCTAAATCTAATGCCACTTATATATTTTACCCCTAAAAACTGCAAAAGAGATTCAATTACTCTCTTTTTACTGTGCCACATACTCAGATCTAGAAAAAAAAGATGCAAAACTAAAGTGTGTGATCTTGCTTGAAACAGTTCCCACTGTCAATATTAGGGATCCTGTCAGCAGTAAGCAAATGCACAGGCAACTATTCCAGAATTGCTCAGAGGTAATTAACTCATAGCCAGTCATCTCAAATTCACTATCTTCCAATAATAATTCAAAATCTTCTCAGTTCTCATTTTCTCACAAGAAATTTTAGAATATGGGTGAAAAACAATGATTAGACAATAGTAGGGGGCGAAATACATAGAGCATCTGCTTTTGCTTTGGAAGTTATATCTGAAAGCCTATAAAAGCTTTTAACCAGCAGTTTTAACCATTGTTGACCAAAAGAATCTATTGAATAATCCAAATTCACAGACATGATATTATTAATTTTGAAACTTAATATCTTGTCAAATTCTACTAAATAATAAGAGTTGCCACTTAAAACCAACCACCATTCTTCCAGTCAAGTTTCTAAATCCTCCTTCTACTGTGGATACTGAACAAGAAAGTCATGAATAGATTGATTGACCTTTGAAGTGATGAGGAATTTGAAACTACTGATGGGAATTTATCTATGAGTTTGTCAATAGGTCGTCTGTCTGGAGAAAGTTGCAGTCAGACCAGTATTGACATTTGCAGCTCTATCTGGTCAAAATCAGACTGACCAACTTGACAAAGGGAGTCTAGCATGTTTCTACTATGTTTCTTATGTGACAAAAAGTATTAGGGAGATTTCTGTTTAGGAACTTGTGAAAAATGGTTTCTCAGAGAAATAAGCTGCAAGGATTTGAATCCTACTAACAATCACATGAGGGAATAAGATGGAAGGTGCCTCTCAGTTGAGTCTTGAGGTGACTGCAGACTTGTGAGATACTTAGATTCAGAGAACACAGCTAACTCCGATCCAGTCTGGAACCACAGAATCTGAGATAAACCATGTTATTTTGAATGATTCAGTTTTTGAAGTAGTTTATGTGATAATAGATAACCAATAGTACACCGTCATTGGCAAACTCTTCTAGACTTAGATTTATTATGAAAAATGTGTAAAATACAACCTCTATCAGAAACCACTTTAATTTCTTCATTCATCAAATGTTTATTGAGCACCTACAATATGTTTTAGAGTCTGGGATACAGCAGTGGACACATAGACACAAATCTTGGCAGTAAATTTACTCATGAAGGAATAAGGCTTTGTAGTTATCAGTGTTTTCCTAGATAAATCAGACTTCTTTTCTCATCATCGAACCTTTGTTGGATGCCATTTCTAGGAAAACAATGATATTTACTATACCTGTAAAAAATGAAAATTAGCACACAAATTGTAAGAGAAATGCCATTATGAGCAAGAAGTCCTTAATTTTATATGGCACTGTGCTTGGTGTTTCTGACTTTAGTGGCTAAGAAGTAACTATTTTCTGAAAAATGAAATGAAAACGGAAGAGGAGATTTAGGTTTAAAGATAATGAAGCTGAGTTTTGATTGCTTTGGAGTTGGCGGAATATCCAGGTCAGCATGTCAAAAAGGAACTCAGTAGTAAACTTTGAAATGGACATAAATATTTGGTATGCATTAGCCTTTAAGTGACAGTTAAACCCATAGTATTAAGGGCTGGCCAGGAAAACATATAGATTGTGAAGGATCACAGTGTTTATGGAAAGGGCATTCATGAGTGAGAAAATGTTTTGAATAGGTAACAGAGTGAACAGGAGGGGTATCTTTATAATACACCAGGGGACAAGAACAGTTCACAAATGGAGAAAAACAACGTTCGTATTACAGATTTCAGAGGGTATAAGATTAGAGTAAAAAGGTGTTCCTTTCATATAGGAACAAGAAGATATAGATGATCATAACTAAAAATATCTTCAGTGGGATCGTGAGGACAGAAGTGAGAATGAAGTGGGTTGAAGCATAAACATGCTTGAAAAAGGAGTTTATAAGGTGAAGCTCAGAAAAGTTGATAATTATAAGTCTTTACATTAGATGGCAATGAAAGCCTCTCTTATTTTCTACTTGGATGAAAAATGTTTGATGTTTTAAGTTGAAGAACAAATAGGATATGACATACGTTTATTTATTTATTTATGTATTTATTTATGTATTTATTTATTTGTGTCTTTTACATTACTGTATATTCCCCATAGGTTTCCCACCACCAATTCACCCGGGAACCATCACCACAGTCCCCTGTCCTCCCCTCTTATTTTAAACAAATCTAGTTGCTGTTCCGAATCTGCTTTCCCAGTTCTGCAAAGAATGGGTATCATATAATACCTGAGGGATGGATTTGGTCTTATTGCAGGAAGTACAACTTTGAGAAGAAACTGCCAAAGAAAAGAACATGGAAAAATAATACTATGTTCAAAGTAAATTAAAAAATGGATTTTTCCCGCTACTTTTTCAGTCTTGATGGTGATGGACAAAATTCTCTCAATTAGATTGAGATGTGTCTCATTTTGTCAGACTGAGTGCATTTGCAATCAAAATTAATTTAGTAAAAAATACAAATTTATTTTAAAAGTTATTAGCACACAGCACACACTGCATGCTCTTGAACCAATAGACATTGGTATATTTCTTAGAGGTTTATTAAAATAAACACTCTAAAAGGCTCCCCTTTCCAGTTTGTTCTAACTTTTAGTCTGTATTTTAGAGCTGTTAGCGAATGAGAAAATAAACTTGACCTTTCAGTAGGTGTTTACTGCTCACAGAGAATGATGTGACTGAAACAAACCAAACTATAGAAAAAGAGGTGTTTGTATCAGTGCGTTGCTGGTTTTGATTTTTCATGGTGGCCTTATTTTTAAATTTTATCAAGGTCTTTGCTATATATCTACACCCATATCCATTATACAAATGATTTCAATTGACATGAAATAAAATTTGCATTAATTATAGTCCATTTAACCTTGTCTAGAACTTCTTTCCTTCTCCATAAAATTTCCAAGTGTGTTTAAGAAATCCCCACAAGCTCATACATGTTTGGAGTTTTCTTCAGGAATGAAAAAATGATTGAAAATGAGAGAGAATAAGTGATAAATTAGCTGATAAACTTTTTAAAAACCTTCACTTTGGTTATTTTATCCATTCTTAACAAACCTGAATTTATTTCTATAGACAGATTAAAACAAACACATTAAAATAGAAGGCAGATCATTCTTAAGATTGAATATAATTTGTATTATATTCTTTTGAATGTGTATGTGTGTCATTTCTTTTTGCAGATTGAGTGTAATTGCTTGAGCTTGGGGATTAATGCTAAAGAGAGGAAATAAACCTCTATTCAAAAAAAAAAATCTAAACGTGAAACAATATGCTATAGAGCTGCAACCGCAGTTGGGAGTGATAGAGAATAGCACTTAGTGGTGGTGTTCACAGCAAGCAGCTGTACTCGCAGACATAGAATCCACTGTTATACAACCAGCTGACATTTGAGGCAAATACTACACAGTATTTTTATTTTGGATGTGTTCTTTACAATTAAATGGGTGGTTATATACTTCTAGATTGATGGGGAAAGTAATTTCTTTTTTTTTTTTAAAGATTTTATTTATTTCTGTGTAGAAGAGCTGCGGTGCAGGCCAGAGGTGTGGGGTGGTGAGAGGATTCACCATAGACAGAGTGGGGAGCAGAATAGGCAGATCTACTGAAATACGCTGCTGAGGGAAGCAGTGGGGAGACAGGAGTGGTCTGCTGCACCATGTACCTCCCTGGCCAGGGACTGAACTCAGGCCATCACCAGGTCATCACCAAGCCATCCTGGAGATAGTGCTGAGACTTAACCCTTAGGCCACCCCAGAGGCCCCAGAGAAAGTAATTTGTCTTTGTTCCTCTCTGGGTCTTTTCAATGAACCTTACAAGCAGGGTGATCTCTCTACTGGCAGTGGGGCAAAAAGAGGACAGTGAGCAGAGAAACAAGCAAATTGTCTCGGTGTTCAAAATACACCTTTTTATTTATGATTGTGTGGACAGGAATTAGTTTTCTGCTGAGAAATCCCCACATCATGCCAGTGGAAACAGGCTCAATGATAACAGAGAACCTTTATGTTTTTGTGAAAGTGAAGAAAGGGACCTATTATTGTTATGTCTTCCCCAGGAAAAAGGGGAAAGTCAATCATATTTTTCAAAAAGTAAATAGGAGTGACTGGAAAATTCTGGAAAAAGGAATATATAATTTAGACTATTATTGGATAGAGGGAAAAATAATACACCAGTGGATAGATTTTTGACTTTCCACATTTGCTGTAAAACAGGCACTTAATTTTAATTACACAGGGTTTTATATATTTAAATTTTTACCTTTTCTTTTTCTCACCCTCTTTGGCTTTCTCTTTCTCTAGTCTTCTCTCCTTCCTTTGATTTTTTGAAGGTGGGGGTGAGAAAAGCACTGGGACACTCATTGTCAAGGTAAAATAGACAGGAGGGCAGGTGTAAACTTTTCCCTCTCCATTTTATTTGACAGAAAAGAATAAAAGGTAGTAAAGGAAGGTAATAATCATTGACCCTCAGTATTAACTTTGTTCTCTTGGGTAAGCACATAATTAGGTTGTTCTTTAAAATGCACATTATGTAGTTGGCAGCAGACTTTGGTTCAGATGGGATAACTCCTTATGCAGGCAGCTTTTAAAATGCACATCATGTACCAAAGGAACTTTTCTGGTCTATTGGGTAAATATGTATTAAAGTAATTTTTAAAATACTTATGTACTCAATAGGCTGGAAGTGGTCAATGGTTTAATGAATAGTCAGGCATTTTTAAACGTGTATTATTATTTATGCACTGACCCAAGTGAGAAAGTTTTTTAAAATTGGCATATTCCTGATGATGGTGTAATTTTGCAGTGAAATCTTGAAAGTATTTCAGGAGAACAGGAGCTAATTTTAAAATTACATTATCACGTCGTTCCTTCATCTCATTTTTCCTGCCTGCTCTTCTTGTGGGATGTTTTCTAATAGGCTCATTTATGGCTTCCCTGCTGGCCTAATTTCATTTTCATAGATTAAAGCTGAATTTACATTCTAATTGCAGTTTTAGCATAGAGTTTATCCTATGTTGGTTCTTAGTGTCTGGCGCATAGTAGGCATTCAGTCAGTATCTGTTGTGTGAATTGTTCTTTGTCTTTTTCTGTGATACTTGCAAGCAAATATTAGCCTCTTGCTTACTAAGTGCTAAGCACAGTGCTGGACATCAGTCCTTCTAGCACAAAGGTAAGGCATCTGTAGGTTTCAACTAGAGCCAAATCCACCCACTTCGAGATCATCACCAACTGCCTCTCCTTTGACAAAGTAGCTTTCTCTTTCTGTGTCAATTTTCCCATTTACAAAAGGGGAATAATATTTCCAACCTAATAGACTTCTTATAAACTGAAATTATATAAAATCCCCAGCACAATAGCTGATAGTGAATGCTCAGTCAGTGCGTTCTCTCTCTCTCTCTCTTTTTTTTTTGTTGTTTTTTAAAGGTTTATTTATGCACACAAGCTGGGGTACAGGCCAGAGGCTTGGGGCAGCAAGAGGGTTCACCAGAGACAGAGAGAAATACACTGCTGAGGGGAGCAGCAAGCGAGGCAGGAGAGGTCTGCTACACCATGTGGGAATCTCCCCGGTGGGGCATTGAACTTGTGTTGTCACTGCTGCCTACAGCGCAGCACTTAACCGCTGAGTCACCAGGGAGGCCCTGCATTCTCTCTCTCGATCTAAGTTCCCATCCAGAAACGTGAGAAACATTCCTTTCTAAACAGAGATTTCCAAACTGCATAGTGCCTGATCACAAATATCAAAAAGTAAATTTTAATAACCCAATGATAGGCATTCCCCTCCAGTGTCAGGAATAAGAACATCTAATGATTCTCACAGCACCATTTCCACTGGGATCCTCTTATGGACAATGATCCTGCAGTGTTAACACTTGTCTGTCTATCCAGGGATCCTCGATTCCTGTGTGCTTATCTTACCTCCATGGTGGCTTCACCCTAGCCTTTGGCTCCTTTTTTTTTCCATTCTAAAAACCTTTAAGGGTAGAGGAAGTCAGACCTCAAGGTGCTTTCTGGATTTCAGAAAATGCCACAAACCACCCTCCAAAAAGTCAGATTTTCTAAGAGCAAACAAGGGTAATGATATCGACTGCAGCACAGCACAATAAATAGGGTCTTGAGAATAAGCATTATTAACATGCTCACTGAGCTGCCTCAAATCCTATTTGGAGAGAGGCATGGTATAAATAAATAAACATGCTCCCTGGATCTTTACAGTCTGAGGTTTAGTGAGCTATTTCAATCTTGAAAAGGCATTAAAATTGCCGGTGCATAATTGGATTTGTTTTGTTATTAGGTGCAGATCTCTAACTTCTTTCATGTATACCCTATTCATGCATGAGGCAGGAGCGATCTTATCTTCATGGAAATGCTATCAATGGTGTGAATGTTGGGATCACCTGAAAGAGAGAGGAGAACCAGGGGACAGACTCTTTAGTTCCCTCTTTTCCCTGCCTGCTTGTTTTTGCAGCAGATGCTGGGTAAGTGGAGAGGCTAGTAGTTTGTGCCCTACTGCTATTGTGTTGGCATAGTGTCTCTTTGTTACTAAGTTGTTGATTAATTTACATTATCCATGGTCTTGGTCTAGAAGGTTTTGCTTGTTAACTGATCTAAATTTGGTATGGAAATCTTACGTTACTTACTTTTATCGGCATGTTATTTTCATGTATTTAAGCTCATATTCTATATGTAGTTATATATGTGTTTTTAATAAGAAAATATTATTTTTAAGCCAACAGTGGCGGAAAGTGGTTATCCCTTTCCAGTACAAATGAAGAGATAGAAGAGACTTAGAAATATTTCCAATATGAAAAAAGATTTAAAATATCTGAGAAGAGATGCTGTTGTACTAGAGGAATCATTTATTAGACAAAGTTGGGTCCCATCAAGATTTTGGAGCACATATAAACCTCGACACACAGAGAACAACCAACTTGGATTCAGGGAAGTAGGAATTCATAGATCTGAGAGGGAAATTTTAGGTTTAAGGCCAACTGCTAGGTGGATTTAAGGGCAATGAGTGATTATAAGATTAGAAGGAATCCTCAAGTTCAAGCTCAGGTTCTTCAGTTGAGGGACCACAATTTAACTAGTAGAAATATAATTCAGTCTGGAGATAGCCATGAGGGCACAGGCTACCCTGTTAGCTAATAGAACAGCTTATCTCTCTTAGGGTAGCTGAGAGAACAGATGTCAGATAGATGAGGTGGTGAATGCATCGTTGCAGCAATGGACACCGATACAACAGAAACTTTTCTCTGAAACTTCTGATAAAGGGGTTTGTTTCAGGATAAATGCACTTTGACTGCATGTTCATTGAAGGGAATGAGTTGAAATGGTGAGGAGTTAAAATGCATGGCACAAATGTGCTTAAAATTGGGGGCATGTAAAGGGGACCTAAGAGAAGGTACAGGAAAGATTGTTTTACAAGAAAGGTAGGGGCATGCCAGAGGCAAGGATATTATATGATAAGCAGGGATGACCTAGATGCACTTAAAATCTGTAATCTCAGATAAGAAGGGTGGTTTTGGAATCAAGACTAAGAGGTCACAGATGGCCCTAGGAGACCAAGATTCTTAAGATAAATGTGAACAAAATAGCAAAAATGTGGAGACATGTGTCTGTTAGTGGAATACTAATGGGCATACTTCAACACCACTTGCAGAGTCTTCAGGGAAAAGCAAAAACTGAATGCACAATTGTCGGGGAATAAATCACACCACCAAGAGCCTCCCTGGCCAATCCTGGAATCAGTATCTCTCCTGCTCTTTCTTTTCACTTAAGAACATGTTATTTATGGACAGTGCTTTCTCTCAAGGTTTCTCTCTGATTCTGGGGGGATTAGATTACAAACCTAAATTTGGTTCTGTTTCTTTCTAATTCATGTAGCATTACTGAAACCAAAAATTAGCAATTTGTGTTACTTGTCATTCAATAAGAAAAGATTTATCACATTTTTAGCCAAAGAAGAAATTGTAGCGCCAGGAGTACTGTCTTTGGGTGGATCAGTGGAGTGCCAAATTGGTCCTTGTCTTCGCTAACCTCTCACTGCTGCAAGCCTCAGATCACAGGAATGCTTCTAGTCAGGACAACAAGAGGCCTGACCTGCTGGGAAAGAGACTCCCAGACAAATTCTCCCTGCCCTAGTCCTTGCAACCAGTTTTGATTTCCTAGTATTTATAGTTTCTTAGGACTAGAAGACTGACACCTAGAGAGATTATGGTTCACTTTGGTCTGAGAATATAAAGCAAAGTTTCCTCTCATCAAAGGTATGGCTACCTGAAAGTAGGAATATGGGGACCACCTTAGTATCTGTCCACCACACATGTTATCTTAAATCCTTTCAATTCCTCTAGTTTTAATGGCTAAAAAAAGTGAACATTTTTCACTTTATGGTGCATGACTTGATAGATCATTATTGATTGTTCAAGAATTAGGTGCGTAGTTGGCCTGGAGAATGGCCCTTAAAGTCCCTTTACAAACTACAATTAGCCATTTCATGTTGCTATCATTTTTGGAGTAATAAAATGGTTATATACATTATGTTTTACTCCCTATTAAGTGATCAATGAGAATTATTCTACAAATTACTTCTATAGTTTGAAAAATTTCCAAAGGTAAATCTTCATGGCAAACAGAGTTGGTTGGAGAAGGGACATTTTTGAGAAGTCTTACATTTTCTCTGCCCATACCACAATTCAGAAATATGTATATATTAACTTTTTCCCACCTCACTCACTTTGTTGTTAAGCTTTGTGTACTCATGCATTGATTCCCGTTCACCCCACTAGAGATCATAATAGAACAGATATCTAAAGGAATTGATTTATATTAGAAGGAAAATTGTCTCAAATTGTCTAAGGAAGGAAGAAGAAATTCAAAAGGTTATAAATGAAGTTATCTTGAAGAACTCTTTTCCCTATAAAGTGTTACTCCTAGAAACACTTATTAGAATGATGTGCTTTATTAAGTAAAATGGACTTGGGATGATTTTCTGGGTTCTATAATTTATCAGCTAATTTGGTATTTTTCCAACTGGCTTCCTTGTGCCAGTGGAGCACAGAACGGAGAATAGCCTTTATTTTTTCTACTCAATGTCTTCTGTCTGCTTTCCCTTTATATGAAGATGACTTACTTAATGAAAGTGTTGGTATATATGCAAGACAAGAAGAAACGAAAGTGTTTAAAATATCAACCTTAAAGAATTGGAGTACTTTAGGAAATTTGAAAAATTAATGGAAACAGCTTTATTCAACAAGGACTATTTCAGTTCTTAAAAACCATCTGACATCTAGAACTACTTTGACTAAAACTGATGTAGTAAATGACCTTTGTTTTACAAGTGAGATGGGTGCTAATATTTATTCAAGCTATATAAAAGCTAAATAAACCAGTTTGTCATTATCCATGAATTTTGGAAGTATATGATATTTCCTATCTCAGCTGTTTGGAGACGAAGAAAGTTACCAAGTCCTTGAATGAGAAAACTTAACAGTATAAATATATTTAGAAAGCTTAACACTCTAAATATGTCTAGCAATCTTCCCAAATTAATTTAGAAGTACAGTGAAATTCTCTTTAAAATTCTATTGTGATATTTTTGAGAATTGGCTAAAGTAACACAAAAATTTATAAAGAACTAAATATCAATAAATAGCTAATGCTCTTCAAATCCACAAAAGTAAAGAGAAGAGACTTATCTGAGCAGATACTAAGATATTACTTTGTGAACCAGCCAGATAATCAGATTTTGCATGTGTATATGTTTTTTTTTTTGTGTGTGTGTGTGTATAAAACAAACACACAGTAATGGTGGCTTTATAACTAAATGGAAGGAGGACTATTTAATAAATGTTATTAGGAAATGGACTTCATCCTGTGTGTGTGTGTGTATACACACACAACACACATGTACATGCATACACACATATGTACCACACAATGGAATACTACTCAACTATTAAAAAAGATTAAATTTTGCCATTTGTGACTACATGAGTGGTGCTGGAAGGGCTTATGTTAAGTAGAATAAATCAGACAGAGACAGACAAATACCATATCACTTCACTCTCGTGAAATATAAAGAAACAAAAGAATAATCAAAAGTAATCCAGACAAACCCTAGATATCTAACTGCAGAACTGAGGCTGCTAGCGGATGATGGGGTAGGTAATAGAGTATTGAGAAGGCCCTATTGACTATGGAGGAAGACTGTGTTACTTTGGTGGGGGTCACAATATGGTAACATATTTAAAGAGGTGTGAGCCTGTATTTCTACATCATATGTGGTGTTGCTGTAAACCAATAGTATCTGCATTAAAAAATAATACAATGTAAAAAGCCTGACTGGAAATATTGGAAAAAAAAAGAATAAATAATGAACCAAAAAGTCAGATAATGTCCAATACCACCAAGAATATGAAGGAATAGAAACTCCTATTCACTACTGAAAGGAAAGGGTGTTGGGCCAATCATTCAGGGCACCAATTTGAATATATTATGTAATCATACTTGCATAATATACTACCTAGCTCTTCTCGGTGTACACCCCATAGAAATTCTTAGGTACCTATAAGGATGTCTATCAGAACACTATTTGTAATGGTGAAGAGTTTGAAACATTAGAAATGTTCAATTAAATAACATTGGTACATATGCAAAAATAACTTATTACAGTTAAAAAGGATGAACTAACTTTATAGTTATAAATATAGATCAATAGAAAATGCATTTTGTTCTGTGAAAAGAGTGAATAAAGTTATATATATATGATGTAATACCATTTGCGTAAATTTAATATTTAAGTTCAAGTACCTAGAGTGGATGAGATATTGGAATTATGGGTATGAAGGGAATGAAAACACAAAAATTATGAGGACATTGATTATTAGAAATAACATCTTACAAAAAACACTTTATAAAACTGAAGTCTACTGTCTTCAAGAATTTTGTAGACCCTACATCTTCATTTTATAAAGGACTCTTAATTTCTATAACGCCTGTGACCATGAATAGTTTCAAAACTCACAACTTTTCTCAGATCAAGGAAATAGAAGATTTACATCCTAGAGATCATGTTCGTGGACTTAACCTTGGAGAAAGAACATATATACATATCAAAAGTTTAGAAACTTCTAAACTTGGCTAACATAAAAGGGAACAAAATCTAAAACGGGAGAGTAAGATCCAGGCCCAATTTGCAATAGCTGTACTAATCAGAGAAACTTAAAAAACTTATTATAAAACCTAAATGATTGGGGTAAGATGGGTGCAGGTAGAGGTATTTAGGTAGTAAAACCATGACATTGAAAATCAGGAAGCTACACATAGGAACATGGACCAGGCTGGATTTTGCAGAGGAAAGTTATGAGAAGTATCTGCATAGATCAAAAGGCAGAGAATTGGGGAGCAAGAGAGACGTATTATAAAGATACTTATATAAGCTATGAAAATAATAAATTTTTAAAACCCAAATTCAAGTCAATTTGAATGGTGTTTCTTTTCCTTTTAGCTGACTTGTTGATTTAGGAAACTGTAATTAGGGAGTTATTATATAGCCTCAAACACAGAGTAACCTTTTATAAAGGTCTCTCCTTGAAAAAGATGTACTTGTTTTTTTTTAAAAATGAAAGCACTATTGCATTACAACATTATGTAATTTTTAAATGTATACTATTAAAACTCAAAATGTGTTCATGTGCACGTTTAGTTCAGAAAAAGAACCTGTCTTTGTCCGTACTTCAGACATGTTCCGCTGGGCTGCCTTTTGAGTGGATTCCAGTTCTAGGACCCTGTGACCAGTTTGCCGAGTCTAGTTTTAGCAAGAATCCTATTAGATCAGTTTGGTGAGGCTTCCACCGTGCCTATACCTGATCATCCAGGCTGGCCTTCGGCAGTTATTTCAAACTGCTGGGACGTTTCCTCTCTCCCTTCTCTGCTCAATGGCTGTAAATCCTCAGCTTTCTCTGCTGCTTGCAGTTGAGCTCTATTTCTTTCCTTTATTGTGATAGTCTTGTTGGCATCTATCACAATAATCTTATATACAGTCCTCCTTACCATTTTAACAAGTATCAGAATAAATTTTCTTTAACATCTTGAAACAAGGAGTTTTAATGATAAATGGTAGTCATTGGAGGTGAAATTAAGGTGGCTTGAGATTGCAGGATCAAAGAAATACTGTTCACTATCTGCAAGAGATCTAAAATACTCCCCCTTTTCATGGGCATCCGTGGCACACATGTGCCATGACTAGAAGGAAATGTAAATCATGTTAAACACAGGTTCAGTGCTTCCTCTTCTGACTGGAGGAAATTGTATGGGCTCAATAATTGGGCATGGAAGACATGGTTTCCTCACTCCTGATTCAGCACCAAATACTGTTAATTTTGTCTCCATATTTGCCAAAAAGAAAGTAGCTTTTCAGACAGTCCTGCCACTTCAGTAATCTCTGGAGATAGTCTTTTGCTTTTCCTGGAGCCTGAAAACAAAAGGATGACAGTGGAATGTGGCCTCTTATCATACTGTCTGGTTCAGAACATTTTGCCTCTCTGCGAGTTTCTTTCTCTTGACTTCTACTGGGTGGGACAAACGACTGTGGTTCTCGACAAAAGCTGTCCACCTTCTGATTGGACGTAAGCTCCTGTTCGTGTTGCTTTCCTTCTGGAGGTGAAGAGGAAGGTAAACACTTCTGCCTACTGAGTCTGGTTTATGTGATTGATGCTGGGACTTCCAATTTCTAGGACAAACGATCCATTAGTGGAAATGGGAGCACAGGAAACCTCAGTGCCAATAAGTTAAGTGCCCATCACAGTACTCTGTGAACAGTCTGCTGATCTCAATTGTAGGCAATTAGCAGTGATTAGCAAGTGCGTGCTTGGTGGGTGGCACCATGAGATTCTTCTTACTGATGAGACTAACTTACAAATAACCCAGACTGATACTGCCATGAAAATGCAACAGAAAAGCTCAATCACTGTGTAAGGGCATCTGACCAAACGAGGACTCTTGTGAATGTTTTAATTTATCCTCTTAAACCTCTCATTAACTCTCAAACAATCCAGTAATATGTGGGGAGGGCTGGATACTCATTTAGAATCAGATACTCTATGCATCCTAAGTTAGAGAAATTAGAACGAGAAGTAAATAAATCCCCCAAAATTGTGCAACCCTGGGGAACACAGCTATTTCTTACTTATTTTGGTATTTTCTCTGAACTTAGCACGTTCCTTACACCTAGGAGATCTTAGTAAATGTTAGAGAAAGCGAACTGAAATCAGGTGTCCTTGCGCCAGCTACACATTATCATGTTAGTCTAATCTTTTTTGTCTCTTCCATTGTTTTATTTAATTTTTCTTTTTTCCTCCTGTAAAAAAAGTTGAGACTATACTTTTAATGTGGTTTTTTTTGCATTAGATAGTTATTAGAAAGATTTGTAAAGTAGAAATTAATTATAAATTATTTCCCCATTGATTTTTATTATAATTTCATAGTAGTATGCCTATCAAAATATTTGAACTCAAATTCGTGATGAAGAACAACTAATACTCATTTAAAATAACTTTCTGCTACTGGCAACACAAAATCAGTGAACAGTTAATTTACACTTTTTAAACACCTATATAGGAAGCTGCATTATGTAATTCCCATTTCCTTGGAGTTCTCACTCATTTTGTGGTGTTAGATTTGCACTTCTGACTAGTCACATGAGCTATACAAGTTATTCAGAGGAATTCATTAATTGGGAAAACTTTATAGAGGTAATGTTTTAACAGAAATGGGCCATAACACTACTACGAAGTACAGAATGTACTGTGAAGGCAAAGTCATATAAACTTCTACATGTTTTCTATAAAATCCCAATACCAAGCATAATGCTTGACATGTAGTAAAGTTGAAAGTTGAATTTCTCAATTATTCAATACCAAAGTAAAACAGGGATACTGTTTCATAAATAACTAAATCTAACCAGTCTAATATTTCTTTTTCAGAAAATAAGAAATCACTACTTTAAAGTCTCATTTAAGGACTACACTATAACTTTTTTATATATGCATCAAGGTACATAGTAAAAAACTACATTATGCCACCAAAACTATATTATGCCACCAAATTTGGATATCATGCTTTATTTATTTTATTTTTTGGTAAAGATTTATTTATGCCTACAAGAGCTGGAGTGTAGGCCAGAGGTGTGGGGGTGGTGAGAGGATTCACCAGAGACAGTGGGGAGCAGAATAAGAGAACTGACTGAAATACACTGCTGAGGGGAGCAGCGGGTGAGACAGGAGAGGTCTGCTTGCCATGTGAGAATCTGCCTGGCTGGGGATCAAACTTGTGCAGCAGTAGCTGCCTATAGCTTCATAGTGCTGAGACTTAACCCCTTGCACCACCAGGGAGGCCCTGGATATCATGCTTTAAAAAGGAATACTTTATACAACTCAACAACAACAACAACAAAATAGCCCGATCGAAACCTGAGCTGAATATCTGAATAGACACTTCTCCAAAGAAGACATACAGATAACCAGCAGGCATGTGAGAAAATGCTCATTCTCACCTAAATGCAAGTCAAAGTCACAATGAGATATCCACCTCACATCCGTGAGCATGACTCATATCAAAAGACCAGAAATAACAAGTGTTGGCAAGTATGTGGAGAAAAAGGAATGTTTGTGCACTGGTGGTGGGAATCTGAATTGACCCAGCCTTAATGAAAAGAAATATGGAGGTTTCTCAAAAGATTAAAAATGGTTCTACAATGTGACCCACCAATCCCTCTCCTAGGTGTCTTCCTAAAGAATACAAAATCACGAATTTGAACAGATAGATATATGTACTCCTGTGTTCATTGCAGCAATGTTTATAGAGGTCAAGTTATGGAAGCAACCTAACTGCTCCTAACTGCTCGATGATGAAGGAATATAGATGTAGTATGTGCAGTAGAATACTACTCAATATAAAAAAGATGAAATCTTGCCATTTGTGACAACATGTATGGGAACTGGAGGGGATTATGCTGAATGAAATATGTTAGAAGGGGAAAGGTGCCAGATTCCACTCATGTGGAATGTAAAGAAACAATAAATTTAATAAAACCAAATCCTTGGATTCTGATTGCAGAACTGAGACTACTAAAGGGGAGGGAGAAGGGAGCAAAGGGTGGAGCAGTTCCATTGAACTATGGTTCAGGGTTTTTGGTATGTTGGTGGTAGGTGTGATATAGTAACATACATTTGAGGAAGTGTGAAACTGTACCCCTAAATCATATGCAGTGTTGTAAACCAATATTTACTCAAAAAAGGGCATTCTATTGCTTAAAAGATACAGTTTCTCAATATGTAATTGAATAAATGGTGTTATGGTTTGCCAGTAAACTATGCATCTCAATATCTAGGACAAATGGTAAGCAGATGGAATTAATTATAACCTGAACCTCTTTATAATTTGGATCAGATTATCCTTACTTTAATGAAATACAGTCTTACCTTTGTTCTAACTATATTTTCACTAGTCATCTATGAATCCAGTGTTCATCTTATTAATCATATAATTAATTTTTAACTTTATTGAATATAATCAACATAAAAAACTAGATATTAAATGTATATAACAAAAATGTTTGGAGACACATATAACCCATGAAACCATCAAATTTACATTTCCCTGTGGTTTAGATTAATGACTTTGAGCACCTTTTTATATATCTGTTGGCCATTTGTGTGTTTTTGGACACACATGAAACCATCACCACTATCGATGTCATCAAGTTAACCATTACTTCCAGAGTTTCCTCCTTTTACCCCACCCCATCTTTTTTATTTTGTTTCCTTTTGTGGTAATAGCACTTAACATAAGATCTATCCTCTTAGCAAATTTTTAAAAATACACTACAATATTACTGATCAGATGCCCTATGTTGTCTAACAGAACTCCAGAATTTATTTTGCATAACTTAAACTTTGCACACTTTGACCAACTCCTTCCTGTACCGCCTCCTGTCAGTCCCCAGCAACTACTCTATGCTTTGCTTCTATGTGTGACTCTTATTCACATATAAATGAGAACATGCAGTGTTATTTGTATGTCAAACACAGCATAATGTGTGCTAGGTCCACACATGTTGTAAATGGTAGAATTTCCTTTTTTTTTTAAAGCTGAATAATATTTTGCTGTGTGTATATACCACATTTTCTATTTATGTGTCCATTGATAGAGGTATAGGTTGTTTTTATATCTTCACTAATGTGAATGATACTGGAATGGACATGCAAGTTCAGGTATTTATTAGAGATCCTGATTTCAGTTCCTTTGGATATATACCCAGAAGTGGGATTGTTGGATCAAATCATAATTCTGTTTTGATATTTTTGAGGAATGTGCTTATTATTTCCACAGTAGCGACACTGATTTATAGTCTCATCAACATCGTACACAGATTCCCTTGTCTCCACATTCTCACCAACATCTGCTAACCTTTTTTTTTTTAAGATTTATTTATGCGTATAAGAGCTGTAGGCCAGAGGTGTGGTGTGAGAGATTCACCAGAGACAGAGTGGGGAGCAGAACAGGCAGTTCTCCTGAAAAATACTGCTGAGGGGAGCGGCGAGCAAGACAGGAGATGCCTGTTGCGCCATGTGGGAAGCTCCCTGGCCAGGGATTGAACTTGCACTGTAGTAGCTGCCAATAGCTTCATAGCCCTGAGATTTCTTGCGCCACCAGGGAGGCCCTTTTTTTTTTTTTTAATGTAATAGACATCCTAGCAGTATGATGTGGTTCAGATTTACATTTCCCTGTGGTTTAGATTAATGACTTTGAGCACCTTTTTATATACTGTTGGCCATTTGTGTGTCTTTGGAGAAATGTCTATTCAGGGCCATTGCTCAGTTTTTAATTGGATTATTTGATATTTTGCTATTGAGTTATAAGAATTCTTTATTTTGGATGTTAACTGTTATCTGTAACTATATCTAAATATGAATATCTCTACATAGCAAATAATATCTTTCAATTATTTTGAAAATCTGGTAAATATGGATCTTAGGTATTAGTCAATTTTGAATGTACAAAATTGGAGAATAAACATATCAAGACAAACTAATTTATTTTTCTTTCTCCAAATTATTCAAAATAGACTATCTACCTTTAATTAAAAAATTACCCATCTTCTAACATATTCAGTAACCCTTGACCATCATTTAATACCAAATCATTCATGTCTACACTGTGTCAAAGTCCAGGTTTCTCTGACTTTCACAAAGCCCTGATTTTGAATAATCTGAAACTAGATTAATGAGGACTAATTGTATGCCTTCCTTGATGTTCTTTTGACCTTTTCATATGAATGAATCACTTTAGCCTTCAGCCCCTCTGACTGCTTTTTATAGAAGTCTGCAAATATCTAGTAATGAGATGCTTGAAATTGAACAAAAAGGATTCCAGGGTTCTTACTGGGGACAATTAACATCTCCTATCATTATCACCTTAATAACATTTAAATGTGAGTAGACCAAAGATTTCTTTTTATCTGCTTTAGAAATGCTTATTTGATTGGTGAGCTTATAAAAATAGTCAGTGATAATACTTTTTCACTTGCTTCAAACATATTTTATATTAGGAAGTAATAAAAAAAATCTAGGAAAAAAAGATAAACTTTATTATCAGAGGTAAATATTTTAATAAATTTTGATTTTTTCAGTTTATTGAGATATCACTGACATACAGTTCTATATAAGTTTGTTATGTTTAATCTTTTCAGAAAAGTGGATCATATGTTACTTTTTCTAGTCTGATGCTGCATATCATCTTCCAAATCAGTCAGCTCTAGGTATAGTTTATACACAATATATTTGCTCATTTCAAGTATATCGTTTGATGAGTTGTCACAAATGCAGTATAACTATGTAACTATTATTCCACTGAAGATAAAGGATAATGTCACTCCAGCAAGTTCCCAACTCCTCCTTGTTTACATTAAGTCCTCTACCTTTCTTCCCAACCTTATAATTCCTGTCACTTCTTTGATAGACTTTCATACAAGTGGAATCATAGAGTATATAGTCTTGTGTTTGGTTTTCTTCAGGTATCATAATGCTTTTTAGATTCAACCTATTTCATTCAGTAGTAGTACTTTTTATTGCTGAGAAATACTCTATTGTATGGGTACACCATGATCTCTTTATCCATTTTCTGACTGATGAGCGTTTGCAGTGTTTTCAGGTTTTAGCTATTGTGGCATAAGGAAGAATATTTATGGTCTTTGTCTCCAATTCTTTTTTTTAAAGCATTTATTTATTTATGCATACAAGAACTGGGGTGTAGGCCAGAGGTGTTGGGTGGTGAGAGGATTCACTAGAGACAGAGTGGGGAGCAGAACAGGCGGATCTACTGAAGTATGCTGCTGAGGGGAGCAATGGGCAAGAGAGCAAAGGTCTGCTGTGCCATGTGGGAAGTTCCCTGTCCAGGGATTGAACTAGTGCTGCAGTGGCTCTGGATAGCCTCATAGGCTGAGACTTAACCTGTTGCACTACCAGGGAGGCCCCCTGTCTCCAATTCTTGACATAGAGATTCAGTTATCCTATTTCTTGAGTCATAGGAATGTCTTTGTTATGTTAATAAGGTGACTAAATGGGGGGGGGTGTGCGAATAGCCCAAGAAGGGGATTTATCACCACACAGTGGATTCAAGGATTGGAACTTTTATCTGCTCAGTCTCTAAGGACAGAAGAGCTACTAGATATTGAGTTCAGTCACATGACTGATATTTAATCAATCATGTCTACATAATGACAGTCTGCTAAATTTGGTATATAGCTCCATGGTGGTGAACACATTGATGTTCCTGAATCCACAGATAGGGGTCATGGTTCTCCCTGTCTATGCGCCTTCCAGGAATTGCCATATTTATCTCTTCAGTTAAATTTTTCTGAGTTTTTTCTTTTTCATAAAATTGTACTTGTAAGTATAATGCTTTCAATGAATTCTTTGAGGTGTTTTCATGAATTTAAGTACCTGCCTGGGTCACGGAAACCTCTGAATTTATAGACTACATGTCATAGTTATGGGTGGACTCAAGATTTAGAGCTGATATTTGAATTAAGGGTAGTGTTACAGAGAATCGAACCCTTAGCCTTGTGAAGTATGGTGCTAACTCCTGGTATTTAGTGTCAGAATTAGTTGCTAGAGATGAAAGTAGAAGAAAGGGGCAATTTGAAGTATAATTAGGTAAGAAAGTTTAATCATTTTTTTATCATTAGGAATTCAAGTTAGCAATTAAATTGAATTTAGACTTTTATTAAAGTAAGTTTAGACTTTTATTAAATAAATTGCTTATATTTAAACTTGCTTTTATAGAATAAATTAATACTCTTTAATTATGTGGATTAGGAAGTAGTTCAAATTTAGGGGGGTAAAGTAGAAATCAGTAATTCAGAAAGGCCATGTTTGAGATAGGGCCTCTAAAGGGCTGCAGAAGCGAAATGGTAAAATAGCTGTAGGTGGAATGCCATGTGAACCTCCTCTTTGATGCTAACTTTGGCTCTCTATTTCACCCCACTGATGGATATTTAACAGTATAAGGGGCAAGTAGACAGGGAAGGATTTTGCCATTAACATGTGGTCTGAACTTGGATATGGTCATCACTTTTCTCAGTTCTAAAAAGTTAATAATAGTTTACCTGATAAAGTTATGTTGATGAAATAATCACTAATGTGATGTGTATTAAAAGATTAAAAGAGAAATTATTGAAGAGGTTATATTCAGAGCCAAACTGCTCCTGGGGAGCACCCAATATATTTCTGAGTGATTGACTTGCGTTTTCAGGTTTGGTTTCAGTTTATATAAGTTACATGTACAGAAAGAATAATTGTTTACACAATAATTCTAAACATAATAGTTTAGTAATAATTCTAAATGTAATAGTAAATAGAAGATATTTACTTAATTTCTAATATTTTTAGTTAACTGAAAGAGGTTGGTTCCTAGCATTCTTAAAAATAAAAAATAAGGAAATATTATTTATAACTTAAAAATGACCCCTTAATTTTACAAAGTCAACTTATCTAGAGCTATTACAAGAAGAAGATGTAAAGGTCAAGGAATATTTGAATCTCTTATTATAAAAGGTACCTTATAGATATGAAGATTCTTCTAGGAGCTCATAAATATGAGAGGGGTGTTCTCAGACTGTAGACTTTTCAGATGTTTCCTTTAACTTTCACCACAGGGTTCTTCACAGCAAAGTCATCTTGCTAACTTCAGTCTCTTTGGTGGCCTTTTTAGGGCAGAGAAGATATTTCCAGCAGAGCTAAGTGTAGAATTTTCTTTAATGGTCCATAGTTTAATGAAGACCAGATACATGTGTGTTATTGTGTGGGCTGAGATTATTGTTAAAGTGCTTGGAAAAGAGTCTAGAACATGGTTTAACATTTTTTGGAGTTGTTTAAATTTGTATATTTTATGCAAATTGACAACTGTCTATCTATCTATATATATACACTTTAAAAAATTTGAATCAACTATTACAGATATCTGCATGCATTTAAAATTAAAAAGGTGGGCCTCCCTGGTAGTGCAGCGGTTAAGTGCTGTGCTGTGGCGCTGTCGGCAGTGGCGACTCGACACCCGGCTGGGGAGATTCCCACATGGCGTGGCAGACCTCTCCTGCCTCGCCCGCTGCTCCCCTCAGCAGTGTATTTCCGATGATCTGCTTGTTCTGCTCCCCATTTTGTCTCTGGTGAACCCTCTTGCCACCCCACGCCTCTGGCCTTTACCCCAGCTTGTATGCATAAATAAATAAATCTTTAAAAAAAATAAAATAAAATTTTGAAAGGCATATATGTTTATTTGTAAATAATCTACAAATGTACAAAATTTACAAATTATGTTTGGAGAGCGGAAAATAAATTACCGATACTCTTTTTATCTTTATATAATATTATTAACATATTGGTGTTTATCTCTCCAGTTTGTTCTCCTGCATATGACTGCACAAATGTTTTGTTTTACAGCCTGCATTTATATTATGTATTCTGTTTAAAATATTTTGTTTCATTCAATTAACATTGTAAAATTAGCACTTTGGAAAGTTGATGTTTCATGATCAAGAAAAATTCTGGGGTCTGTAGTAGAACCAGGCAATTGACAATTGTCTGAAGCTCTTATAAGATGTCTGGTTTGATGCTGACTTTCACTAAGTAAATAGACTGGGGGGATGGAGCTAGAAGGGATTATGCTCAGTGAAATAAGTCAGAAGGAGAAAGAAGAATATTGGATGGTTTCACTTATGGGAGGATTATAGGGAAACCAAATAAGGCATCAAGGAAAAAAAATAAACACAACACAACAAAAAATAAACAACTATAATTCAGAGACATTCTACAGGGGAGGAAGAGGGAGAAGGGTCAAAATGAGGGCGGGAAGAGCACAAGGGACAATGGCGATGGTGCACGGGTGAATTGGTGGTAGAAATTCTAGGGGGACTACACCTGGGAAAAGAGAGCAAACACTGTAAAAAAAGAACATTGATGTAAAATATATATAAATAAATAAATTATTAAAAAATAAACTTTATCTCACCATAAAAATATAGACTGGGGAAACTGGTTGATATAGGTGCTTCCCTCTTGTTTACTTTCTTAAAGTAGGGAGGGCTTTTTTGTATCAATTTGTGAACTGATAGATCTAATCTGCATCCCAGTGTTTGGCCTTACTGCAATTTGCTTTTGAAGTTTCTAAAGTTATTACTGTCTATAAGAGCAATAGTTCAGAACTATGAATACCCATTAGGGAAGTGGGTTTGTGTGCAGTATCTCTTGAATGTTGAAAAAAAATTGAGGTAACTTCATTGATTTTTACTTACCCAAGCAAAAGAAGGGTATTGTGCAATTCATGCTCTCATTCAAATTGGGTGTTCATTGTGTGTGTGTTATGGTGCCTCATGTTGGGTACAGATCACAAGTCCTTCTGTCAAACTCAAAATCTACCATGTGCGATAAGATACAGACCAAAAATTACAGTGAAAGGTAATACATTATACCTTCCTGGTGTTACCAGAAAGTAACATTAAGAAGACACCATGATTAATGAATGAGTGGTTTACTCCTTGAATAGGGAGTATTGAGAACTTAAAACACTAAGTGCCATTTTAAAAATTGGACAACTTCATTATTAACTATTCATTTTCTGTTTTTCAGATAAATCCAAATATTTAAGAAGAAATTGCAAGATGAAACAAAATATTTACTTATTATATTTCAGAGATGAAAGTTGACCAATGAATATACTAATTATTAGTTAAGTTATTGTAATGAAATGATACAAATTTTTCTGAGACATCAAAATAATTTTAAAGCAGATTCATTGTTATACTGAAAAACTGAGCCTTAGTATTGCTTGTATTTTGGTTCTAATTAGATTTATTTTCAGGAAGAGTGAAATCAAGTCATAAAAAGATGATCCACCATGCAGCAATATCATTTGAACTTTTTATTTCTAATAGAAGAGAACTGTAATACGGTCAGTGTACAGAAGAAAATTAGTGTGAAAGAGAGAAAGGAAAGAATATAGTTAAAATAGAACCCTCAAGAAACACCCAAGGTGACCCTCCCCTCATGGGTAAATTCCAGCCAAACAGGTTGGCCCAAAGCAGGGCCACTAAGACCCAAAAGCTTCCCACAACTTTAAGGTACATGTTGATGGGCACCCATAGTAAATGGGCAGATGGGGCCAGGCAAGTTTGGAAGGAAAGAAACAAAATCAAAACACAAGTTAAGATAAAGGCTGCTATTGTCAGCCTCCCTACACATGGGTGAGTCTCTTATCCATGTGTCTCTTCCAAGTCCCCTTTCATGTTCTCCAAGTCCCTGGTAAAAGTCCAAGGCCAAGATGCAAGGATAACTTCTTCACATGTCTCTGTTCCATGTACCTACTCAGTTCTTTCAGTCTTCTTTCTCCCATTCTTCCTTCTCCTGGTCTTTTTCTCACTGCATTTGAACTCTTAAAAGACAAAGTAATTCATGATATGACAGAAATCCATATGAAGCTCAGGCTTTTCTCTGTAAACTCACAAATAGCAGCAATAACATCTTTAAATCACTTTCTGAAATGCATCTCAGTTGTCCTCTGATAAATATACACTGTACTAGTGAATGTGTAATAATTGTGAAAAGTATTTCCAGGAGGCAGACTAGGCTCATCAACATTCAATTCAGAAAAGTAAAAAATAAAACAAAAAGCAAAATATAATGAACAGACTCTAAACAAATCAATGAAGAATTAGACCTCAACTTTGAGGAAGGACTATGTGCTGATTTTATTGATTATGTTATAAAGAACTATGACCATTATTTTCATAAACTCTTTCCTGACTTTGGTTTAGAGTAGTTGACTTGAAGAAGTTTATAGTAAGTTGACATAGCATCCATCATTGCATAGTATATTATCTGAATGTCTTTAACTGAGACCCTTATTTGGATTAAGTCTTGGATTGGAAAACAATGAGATGTGTGTCAAAATATTTAACCACCACCTGGTATGGAGATGGACCAATCAGAAAGCAATATAGACAATGAATAAGGCAGTACTGGTGCTTTATCATCTGTATGTCAGCTCTCATTGCCTAGTATTTGTGAGAGATTGCATTTACATAGAGAATTAGAAGAGATCAGATTATTGGGAAGCAAATCAAGCCTCCCTTTTGTGCACCAAGGAGCAGGATGTCAGAGGATCTCATGACTCTAGTTTTTCATGTGCACAAAGGAAGAACTTGGAAATCATTTTATTTATTTTGCAAATGCTTAGTGAGTGTTTCTGTTGTGTTAATCGGGGAGTCCATCTACTAAACTTTTCCCATTATATGTTCAGTTTTACTTAAATAAGTGATAACTTTAAAAAGACATGTGAGATTCATCTAATAAAGTCTTTTTATTTTATAAGTGAGGTAGCTGAGACCCAGACTGATTGAGGAACAAAGTATTTATTGGGCTTTTAATATATGCCAAGCACTTTTCTAGGTGCTGGGAATAGAGCAGTGAACATATTAAATATAGGAGCCCTCCTCTCATAGAGTGTAGTATACAAGAGCTGAGAGAGAGAGAGAAAATAACTAAGAAAACAAGATGCTTTCAGATAACAATGAGAGACAAGAAGATATGGAAGCTAGGAAGTGAGAGAGTGACTAGGTAGAGAACCAGCCACTTTGGAGTTGTTAAGGATGTTGACTTGAGGTGACATTCAACTGCAACCTGAATGAAAAGGGGAAGCCAAGCTTTCAAAGATATGATGTAGAATGTTAAAAGCATGTTAACATTTTAATAAGTACGAAGACCGAGGTCTGGCATGCAGGAAAAATAGCAAGATGGCCTGTGTTTCTGGAGCACAGTGTTGTGAAGCTGAAGAGATGGGAGGTGCCAGATCACAGAAGTGTGTCTTATGAATTGATTGTAATGATTGTGACTGTGATATTATATGTATTAACATGATAGTGACACCAAGGGAAAGGTGGAGACCATTAAGATAGAGACTTAGTCATCAATTAAAAAGAAGCAACTTGGTTACAGAGACACTAATTAACAGTCATGTGAAGGATAGAGGGCACAGATAAAAACCTGACTTTGCAGGGGCCCCACCTAAATCAAAATTAACAAGTGATCCTGATAATCCACCTCTGAAAAGTGACATAAACATAAGTACCAAATTGAAGCCAATTTGAGACACTTATGAACACTGTGCCCATGAGCCTGATGCTTTCTCCAGGCTGAGGTCACAGCCACTAGGGACTTCCCACTCTGAGAAGTGATTCTCTTCTCCCTGTGGATTTATAACTGTCTCGACTGGGTCCACTCAAGCTATGCTGCTGGTCACCTAAGGTTCTTTATCTTCCCCCATTTTTTGCTGCCATTAAATTACATGCTTTTATTGTTAAGTCGATTTCCCCCGAAAACTTCATATTTTATTTGTATATATTTGGCTTGAGTTGAAACTGAAACCTTCCTGTTTTCTTGGAACTTAACATTCTAGAGATCCCAAAGCTAAAAAAACAAGAGGGCTTTCAGGTCTTGGTGAGTAGCTTGTTTTTTATACTAAGGTCTGTGGAAATATATTTGTACTTATATTTATTATATATATAGGACACATATATGTAAGACATGGCATAAGAATCATATGGTCTGATGTGTATTTCTGAAAGGTCATTCTGCCAGAAGGAGTCTCAGACTAACAGAGTCAAGTGATTGGTGATGACCTTGTGGGCGATAGTGGCAGATATGGGTTTGAGAGAAGAGGATGATTTTATCAATGGTGGGAAAAGAGAGGAAACTAGATTGCCTCCTAGCTTTTTGCTTGGTTATCTAGATTGACCCTAATGCTGGTTAACTGGCATGGGTACACTGGGGAAGAATAGATGGATTGGGGAAGAAATGAAGAATTATGTTGTGGGCAGTTGAACTATGAGTTACTTATAAGATCTCATCATGGCAATGTCTACTGGGTTACTGTACTGTTGGATTATGAGGCTGAAGTTGAATGAGGTTAGAGGTAGAGGTAATATGCAGAGGTAATCTGCATACTGTTGGTTTTTAATCCTATTCTGAAACAGGATAGGATCTCTTAAGGAGGGAGAGCAGGAAAAAAAGAGGGCTGAGGGCTAAGTCCAGGGGACTTTCAAAATGATAATTTGGGGAAGCAGAATAAATAAGCAACAGTCACTGAGGTAGAAAGAAACTGGGTAAGATGTCGTCAAGGAAGCCATGAGGTACAGGTGACACTAAATTCCAGGTCACCCAGCTCTTACGTAAGTCCTGTTTATAAAGTCATGCTACTCTTCTTCCTCATTCTAATTTTTGGCTCACATATTACTACAAAACAAATCATGAAAAGCTGATTCAATCAGTGATTAAGTCTTTAACTTAAACCCCTGCCTGGTGCCATTATTTGATATGCCTGTTTGGTTTAATTTTGGTGAATACTTTGGTCATATTTTTTTGTGTATTTGAAACTATAGATTTCTTAAATTTAGAATGCCTTCTGAACTACCTTTGATGTGCCTGTTAAACCCTTGAGATGGTCAGGCTGGTTGATGCTTGAGCCCAGGGTAAGACTTTATTTTTATGGTACCAGGCTGTCTCACTGTATTAATCTCCTTAATTATATTTCACAGAAGGCAGCAGTTTCATCTTTCAGTCTTTCTCTCTGACATCCAAACTCCAGATCTCAGTGATATCTTTATATAAAAATCTCTGCCTTTTACTTGTTGCATCGATTGCCAAATCTCACTGCTTCCCTTATAGTTTCTCCCTCTACTGATATTCCAGTCTTTACCTGAAGGATTCTCTTTTTTTAATACTTTGCCTATAAGCAGCCCGTCTGTTCCATTTCTGCCTACCCTCACTTTTCAAATGATCCTCTCTGTGGTTCTGGCATTCCAGTTTATTCTTAAATCCCATTTAAGAGTATGGGCATCCCATTCTCTAAATAATCAGGTTCACAATCCTTGCCCAAGTCAGTTTGCAAGCTCAAAATGATTTATTTTTTCACATCACATCCAACATGCCTGATTTTCTTCACTTTCTCTTAATTTTCAGAGTCCTCTTCTTTACAGTTGCTTCAAATTTCCTTTAAATAGGCCCATTCCTTTTAAGAGCCATTCAGAACATAAAAATGTAAGATGATTTTTAAAATCATGTCTTGCTGAAGTGTAGTACAATAATTTATGATATATGTTTAACACATGAAACAACTGTCTAATAAAGTTAATGTGCGACACATATGAAGTTATTTTAACTCTCATCCCCTATGAGACTTACATATTCCAAGTAAAAAAGGAGTTGCTAGAAAATGACCTAATAATGCCCTTCAGGCAGGTACTAATAAAAGATTTGCAAAAGTAGGGAACTCTGGAATGAATCAATAGAGTGAGGGAACTAGGAAAATATCTTTTACACAGTGCCTATTTTTACTTTGACCTTTGATTTTGCTAGACAGCATTAATATACAGACAGCAGGGTGCTCAGAGTAAAAACGGGGAACTGAGTTAGTAAGCATCAGTTGCCATGTGAGCAGAGGCCTGTTTGTGTCACAGATCTTGGCAAAGATCAAACCAGAGATCAAAGCTTTGATAAAATATGACTGAGCTTAGCGGCTCCTCATCTCTTCCCATAGCTGTGGGGAGTAGTTTGTGACTGTCTGCTGCTGGAGGTGCACCTCTAACAGGGAGTCCACATGAGAGCCACTGGCTGAGACCCAGGTCACCCTGAATGGTAATGATGATGATCTGGGCTGATAGAAGAATTGAGGTGCCAGGTTCCAGCAGGAGTTAACATAACAGATACTAAGGTATTAAAGCTGCCCAGCTTTCTGTGATCTCAGACAGATGTGACAGCAGCTGGAGAAAGCTGTAGGAGCAAAACAAGCAGTAGTGGCCTCAAAGAGAGCTGAAAGATTCTAGCTTTAGGTTAGTGATATTTGGGAAACCCTCAGAGAGGAGAGGTTTGGGCATCTATTTTTCTGGCCTGCAATTATTTTCAAAGGGTTTAAAGTTAGCCTACTCCAAATATTCTGTATGCTGACACACAGCATCTAGACCCACATCTGAAGGTGTGTATTTATATGGGTCTAGCATAGGTCATAAATTTGGCATGGTCCACATATATTTGTTGAATGAAAGAAAGAAAATGAGAGTAAAAAATTGATTGGAGGACTAAAACTTGCATGTAGATTTTCAACTAAGTGGAACTCACGAGAACAAGGCTGGTGTTATGGGTAGGCAGTAGTCATCAGGGCAACATTTGAGGCACTAGATTTCTGTCTCCATATTTTGTCCCTAATACCTGTTATTTACGCTGTTACATATTCATTCCCAAGCACTATGAATCTTTTTCAAGCTTCAAGAATTTCTTTTATCAAAATGTAAATAACTCTAGGGAGGGAGTGTACCTTAACTATATGTTTGACTTACACTTTAATTGACAACTAGATAAATGCAGGGCTATTTTGGAAAGAGACATAGACCAGATACCTTGGTCTATACTTTCCAGATTTCAGGAGAAAAATCAATTTCAATTTACCCAAAAGAGTTAGGAGCAGTTCCTTTCTGCTGTTTTATACTTCAGGATAGAACTAGCATTGACAAAAAGAATCCCATCTCACCTACTGTCACTCTACAAAGTGGCATTTAACCTGATTTCAGGTGGTCCTTATGATTGATTTGGTGGAAATAATTTTTGCCCTGATGCAAAGTTCCAACCCATGTGCCCATATAAGCAAATGTTACCTATATGTGCACAGATACACATACAACTGAGTTCTGTGTGTGCGTGTGTGTGCGTGTGTGTGTGTGTGTGTGTGTGTGTGTGTCTTTGAAGTTGGGAAAAAAGTTCATTTCAGAATGTTTACCTTGTTAGTGTTGACCAATAATTCAAAGAACTCAGATGCAGAATTTTAGATATTATTGTATTATTTACCCAGAAAGTAAACCTGGAGCATCAATACCTCCAATGACATGATAAACATATTTAGGCAGTTTCATTATTAGTATTACTGTTTTTCATAGTTGCAGAAAAAATATTTTGATTTACGAAATGGATGACAAGATCAGTTTCCATTTCTGGATGCTAATGTATCTCTGAAACAGCATTGGGAAATCTGGTTGGATTTCACTGCCACTGTTATTTTCTAAAGGCAATTTGGTAAAGTGCAGAGAGTAATGTGCAGTGAGTGTAAATTCAAGTTTCAAATAATTAGCCTCCTGTAGAGCTATTCTTCACCTTCAAAAAATATTGCAGTACTCTCAGCCAATTGGCCAAGACTTGAGTTGAATGAAAAAATTCCTTCAGAAATGTAATGAGAACTCTGAGGAATGAATAATTTTTATTTATTGTTTTGGTACATGCTTGTGACATAGTGCTTTGGGAAATATTTAAACCTATGCCAAGTTTCAGTTTTGGTTGCTCTATGACCCTGTCAGTTGTTTCTCATTGTCTAACCATTATCATACTTGTGACTGGCCCAACTTGGATTCTGTTTTGGAAGTGATTGAGACTGGATTTGCTTTACTTCTGCCTGAATTTTCCCAGTGCTAATAATTGACTAGATGATCTAAGCTGTAATAATAATAAAAAGGATTTTTGAACATGCTTGACCAGTACTTTTATGATTTAAAAGAGCTGTCATGTATTCAATATGCGCTTTGGTGGAAGGCAAGTCTGAGTATGAATCCCAGCTCTCACTTAGTACCTGTGTAATAGTGGATAAGTCATTTAATCTTGCTACACCTTAGTTTCTTTGTCTAAAAAACAGGGGTAATACCTGGTCATGGTGAGAATGAAATTAACAGTGTATAATATTCTTATCTATTATTTAATATTTTACAATATACTCAGTGATGGTTTGAAACATCTCTGTTCTGTAAGAATGTGTTACAAGCCACATATCTCATTCTAAATTTTCTGGTAGCCATATTAAAAAAGAAATAGATGAAATTAACAACATGTTATATTTCCACTGTGTCCAAATATCATTTTAATGTGTAATCGATATGGATATTATTAAAGAGTTATTTCACATTTTTCCCTCATTACTAAGTCTTCAAGATTCAGTGTGTGCTTTATACTTAAGAGCACTATTCAATTGGACATTAACTTTTCAATGGATAAAGTGAAAAGTAGTTCTATCAAAACAAAGTCGTGTTTAACAAAGTAGTTTTATCTTGTTTCAGTTTATAAATTTAAATGAATTACCATTAAATAAAAAGTTCAGTTTTTGAGTCACATCAGCTACACTTGAAGTGCTTAACGTCTGCATGTGGTTAGTGGGCAATGGAACTGGACATCCCAGAGCAGCAAAGATAGAAGGGAGGAGGTGCCAGGGGCCCATAGACTTTAGCCTTCATCTGCTTTGTCTCCTTAAAAACATTAGTTGCCCACTTGTCTTCCCTCTACAATTTTCTTGGGTTAGGAAAGGAGATTATAAGTGATTGCTTCTTCATAATCTTCTAGGTCTGCCAAATATTGGAAAACAGGGCAAGAAAAGTTGAATTTTATGGCTGTATTTGTTGTTCAGGCCAGCCTTCTTGCCCTGAGAGCCCCTCCCTGAAAACAGAGGCATGGAAATTTAATGGTTCAGTCAAGCTCGATGATCATGTGAAATGCACAATCTCATTGTGCAGAGGGTACAGCACAGGCAGAGCCATGATGAGTGAAATGAGTCTTGGAGTAAACCAAAGAGGGGATGTTATTGTTACTGAATTTTTGCATATGGGAGGCAGACTCAGCTGTAGTGGGTCTTGGCTATGAAACTGGGGGTCTTTGTAATGCAGGGCAGACTTATAGCAGCAGCAGCAGTGAAATGTATTTAGCAGTTTGAGAGAGCCTTGATTACATAGAGATGAGGAAGACTCAAATTTGTTGATGGCGTAGTCCCTGCTATGCTCCTGTTCAGGATAGTCGAGTTGGGGAAATATAAGCAGGGGGTGATTTTAATTACATATGAGATAAAAGTTTACAGCAGCATTACAAAAATGATAAAACCCAGAATACTATTAATTACTAAATTAATGAGGTTTCTAGTAATGAATGTTGGAATTCACGTGAAAAGGAGATGATGTGAACTCCTCTGGGTTTATCTGAGAAAGCAGGCAAACCTCAGTTGAGTCTTGAAGGACTTTTTTTGAGTCAAAGTTCAGACTGAGTAAAGTAAAAACTTAGAACTACAAGATACGTTTCCTAGCATGGAGAATTCAGAAGTAGTTAGAAGAAAAGATGAATAGATTTTTCAAAATGCTTTTTTTCTCCCTCCAGACAACAGAAAGTCTTTGAATGTGTGGAGTATGAGTGACAGTATCAAAGGAAAACTGATTTTAGGAATATAACTATTGGAATGATACACTGATAAAGGATTTTATAGTTTTCTGAGATATTTGAATTTATCAATTGAAATCCTCATTAAAATTGTCAGAAAGCAAGTAAAATTATTTCTATCTCCATTTTTATAAAAACACATATTTGAGAATCAAGCAAATAAGCTAGTTGGCTAAGGGCACACGACTAGTGAGTGGCCCATAGGACTAGAAGCCATGTTTCCTCATCTTCAGTCTCGGGCCATCTCCATTGTATGTCAGCATATCTTTTCGACATAGAGTGTCTTAAAAATGAGGAAATGTTTTTGGATGGTCCATGTACTCTTTGATCTCATAGCTACGGACAATGGAGAATATTATCAACATACAAGTTGGCCATTGCTGTTCTCATTTCGTTCAGTTTTCAATCCCCTCACTAAATCCAAATTCCTTGTGATCTTATAATGTAAGCGGAATGGTAAGGTCTTCTTACCCCTGGGGCAAAAACCTTAGCTCTTGACCACTTGACAGCTTAAAATGTATGTGTTTTTTGACCCATTCTTTCTGGAAATGCCCAAGAGCTATAGCAGTGGGTGGTTAACAATTATTTGGGATTAAACTCTGCTTTATTTTAATAATATTTTGCTTTGCTTTATAATAATGGTTACACTATTTTGAAGTTATGATTAGGACTTCATCATTTCAGCTCTTGAGGTATGAGTCAGTAGAAATATTATCTTTCTACTCTGGATGGTCACCTTTGCTCCTTACATGTACCCCAACTTATACTACTTACTGAATTCTGGCCAAGTGCTAGCCTGTCTTCAAGTTCCATTTAGGAAGCTTTATATACACTTGTTTTAATTTCTTGTTTTGTTAATGACACGTTATTTTACTTTCTTGTTTTTCACAATACAGAATTTCTCCCCTCAGCCTGGTCACCATAGTTTTCTCACCCATAGTCCTCTACCATAGTCCATTATGTACTCTGCCCCCACCTGATTTCTTACCTCCCTCACTCTCTCCCCTTTCCCTCCCAGATGTCAAAGATCTATTGTCAGCTTTCAAGGGTCTGTTTTAAAGTTTGTCTTTGTCTGATTCTTTGTTTGGCTTCTCTATATTGCATATATAAGTGAAAACATCTGGTAAATATCTTTCTCCTTTTGGCTCACTTAAAATAATGCCTCCCAGTTCCATCCATGTTGCTTCAGATTTCATGAATTCATCATTTTTGATTGCTGAGTATTCTTCCATTGCATGTATATACTATACTTTCTTGATCTGCTTATCTGTTCTGGGGCGTTTTGGTTGTTTCCATATCTTGGGTATTGTAAATAGTGATGCTATATACATAAGAGTGAAGGCTTCCTTTCTGATTAGTGTTTTTGTGTCCTTTGGGTAGATACCTAGGAGTGGAATTGCTGGGTCATATCGTAGATTTATTTTTAGTCTTTGAAGGAGACTTCATACTTCTTTCTATGGCAGCTGGACCAGTCTACATTCCCACCAACAGTGTAAGAATGTTCCTTTTTCTCCATAACCTTACCAGCACCTATTGCTTCTGGTTTGCTGAGATGGGCCATTCTGGCAGGTGTGAGGTGGTATCTTATTGTGGTTTTTATTTGTACTTTTCTTATGATAAACTTTTTTTTCATATGTCTGTTAGCTATTTGCATATCTTCTTTGGAGAAGTGCCTATTTAGTTATTCTGCCCATTTTTTGATGCGGTTGTTTTGTTTTTGTTGAGTTGTATTAGTTCTTTGTAGATCTTTGATATATATTCCTTGTCAGATGGATGGTAGAAAACCATTTTCTACCATTCAGTGAGGTATCTCTTCTTTTGGTTATTATCTCTTTCACTGTGCAGAAGCTTTTTAGTTTGATGTAGTCCTAGTTTATTTTCTCCTTTATTTTTCTTGTTGCTGGAGATAAGTGCAAAGATGTATAAAGTTTATGTCATGGAGTGTTTTGTCTATGTTTTCTTCTATGTATTTTATGGTTTCAGGCCTTGCATAGAAGTCTTCTTATCTATTTTGAGTTGATTTTCATGTGTGGTATGAGATAGTAGTCTAGTTTCATTCTTTTGAACATGGCAGTCCAGTTTTTCTAGCACCATCTATTGAAGAGGCTTTTCTTGTTCCACTGAATATACACTTGTTTTCAAACTTCTAACTACTCTGTTTCGTTGGCGATGACCAGCTGGTGTTCATCTGAATTCAAAGCCCAGGCTTTCCCTCTGTCATGTTGCTCAAAGAAGTTTCCAAATGGCAGCTGCTCAAAGATCTTCTTACTCTTATTGTTTCAATTTAATGGGCAAACTCCCAGCTGTCAATTCTTCCTACTGATTTCTAGGACCATATTCAAAGCTGCCATCCCCATGTGGCCTAATCTACTTCTCTTGAAGTTATTTCCATCTCATGAGCAATATCCTTTGATGATAGATATGAAAAGTTTTCCTTCAGAATTACCACTCTAGAGTGTTCATTATGCTCAACCCACTGCTGGTGAATTGATCGTGTCTACTATTTGCTAAATTTATCAGTTTTTTTGCTACTTGACTAATATGTTGACCACCAGCTGAGCTCTCATCAGTGGTTTTGTTTTTCCTTCAGGTTTACCACTCTGGCTCCCTGTGGTCCTTCTTTCCTTTTGCCTCCATTCCGTTGGCGTGCATACAGCAAAATTTGCAAGGTTCTTGCTTCAGGGCTATGATTCTACATCCAATCAAGAATAGATTGACACTTAGAACAGACTTTAGACTTGCCAGGAAAATGGTGTCAGGAAGTTCCCTGCTTTACTCTGGGGGGAGTAAACTGACAAGTTCAGATAGGTACTACATTGAGAAAATCTGTGATCACTAGGGATCAGTGCTGACCAAGTGTACAGAAGAGATTTGTAGGAAATTCAGTTCTGGGCAAAACATAGGGTGAGGGGGCAGGAGGTGGCAAAAACAACAAAAAAAAAGAAAAGCAAATAACCTAATTAAATAATGGGATGAAGGCCTAACTAGGCACTCCTCTAAAGAAGACATGCAGGTGGCCAACAGGCACATGACAAAATGCTTATCAACACTTATCAGTGAAATGCAAATCAAAACTACAATGAGATACCACCTCACAACTGTGGAAATGATGCATATCAAAAACATCAGAACCAACAAGAGAAGGAGAGGATTTGGAGAAAAATGAACCCTCATACACTGTTGGTGGGAATATAGACTGGTCCAGTTCCTGTGAAAACAGTATGGAGGCTTCTCAAATTATAAATGGATCTACCATGTGACCCAGCAATTCCTAGACATCTACCCAAAGAATACAAAATGCAAAAATGCTGATTCAAAGGGAAACGTGCACTCCTATATTCATTGCAGCACAATTTACAAAAATCAAGCTATGGAAACCTAATTGTCAAAATACAGATGGGTGAATCAGGAAGAGGTATACACGTACAATGGAATACTACTCAGCTATCAAAAAGATAAAATCTTGCCATTTAGTACAACATGGATGGAGCTAGAGTAGATTATGAAATAAGTCAGAAGGAGGACTCACTTATATGTGGATTGACTCACTTATATGTGGAATATAGAAAAGGCATTAAAGGGGTCAGATAAAGCAAAACAGACAAACCCTAGAAAGCTGACCATATATAGAACAGAGGCTAGCACTGAAAGAGAGAAAGTGAAAGGGGCAGAATCAAAGTGGGGAGGAAGCACAGTGGACAGTGTGAATGGACTGTGGGTGGTTAGTGGTGGGTGTGGTGTGAAGGGGAAGGTTCTATTGTCTCTAAAATACAAAAAGCCACTGTTAACCTCAATAAGAAAAAAACACCACAAGCTCTAATTCAGAAGTGACTAAATCTTGTTCTATACATATTTTGCTTAACTCACAAGACATTATTTGTTAAAAAAATAAGCCAAAATAAATGCATTAGATAAAGTTACAACACAATGGATTTTAAGAATCTTATCATAATTCTTTTTGAAAGAGCTATTTATTTATGCATACAAGGACTGGGGTGTAGGTCAGAGGTGTTGGGGACGGTGAGCAGATTCACCAGAGACAGAGTGGGGAGCAGAACAGGAAGATTTACTGAAATACAGTGCTGAGGGGAGCAGTGGGTGAGAAAGGAGATGTCTGCTGTGCCGTATGGGTCAGTTCCCTGGCTGGGAACTGCGGCAGTGGTTACTGATAGCTCCATAGTGCTGAGACTTAACACCATGGACCACCAGGGAGGCCCCTTTAAAATCTATTATAAATCTTTTATTAAAAAACTATTTGATATATATCATAAATTGATAAAAACTGAAAGAATGAGCTAATGCTTGGAATGCCTAAACACTGGGGGATATCTTTGGTAACAAATTAAAGACCCTCCAAAATGTAGTTCTAGCCATCCTTACTCTGTATCAGCCCTACACAAACCCTTTACTTCAGTAAAAGCAATTTGGCCTTTTTCCTGATGAGCTCCAGGCTTTCATTCATTGGTGCAGTTTGAAACTTCATGGTGCAACTTATACATCATTTTCTACCTGAAGTCATTTTCAATGTCTCTTAATTGGATATGGTTTTCGTTTCTTTTCTTCTTTCTTGTGGCACTTAGCTTTTTCCTTTTTTTAAATATATATATTTTTTATTGTTATTTATACCTTTTACATTTTGTATTCCCATTCACCCGTGATCCATTTCCGTGGTCCCTTGTGTTCTTTTCTACTCCATTTTGTGCCCTTACCCTCCCCTCTCCCCTGCACCCCCAGCCCTCCCCCCCACCCTTTGCTGAGTGTCTCTCTCCTGTTTGGTTTCCTTATAGTCCTGTTATAAGTGAAGCCATTCGATATTTTTCTTTTTTCTTTCTGGCTTATTTCACTGAGTATGATTCCCTCTAATTCCATCCATGTCGCTGCAAATTGCATGTGTTTATCTTCTTTGAATGATGAATAGTATTCCATTGTGTATATGTACCACATCTTCTTGATCCAATCATCTATTTTTGGACATCTGGGTTGCTTCCATACCTTTGCTATTGTGAACAGTGCTGCAGTGAACATACGGGTGTGTGTATCCTTTTGGATTAGTGCTTTTGTGTCCTTTGGGTAGATTCCCAAAAGTGGTATTGCTGGGTCATTGGAAGTTCCATTTTTAGCAGTTTGAGGAACCTCCATACAGCTTCCCATAGTGGTTGGACTAATTCACATTCCCACTAGCAGTGTAGAAGAGTTCCTTTTTCTCCACACCCTTTCCAGCATTTGTTGTTGCCTGTATTTTCAATGGCACTTAGCTTTTCCCTTGTAGCTTTGTGATATGGTTGATTGTGTATTACCATGTGATATAATTTCAAGACCTTTTTGTCCAATTTAATATTACATTCTTCTCAGTTTTTTTAGTATTATGGTGATATCTTCCAGAGTCTTTGTTGTTATAATGCAGTGTTATTTCAGTTAAAAATAGCAGTTTTAGATGTACAATGAACTACAAATCAGTGAATTATAATGAACTACATTAAGTTCATCACTGAAAGTCCTGTCCTATTCTTCACTATACAATTGAGTCTTTTTACCCAATTTACCCACCTCATTTCTCCCTTACCTTCTGGTTAGCACTTACTAGTCTTATAAACTAAAAGTTTTTGTTTGTTTATTTCATTCATTTGATTTACCTGTATACCACATGAGTGAAATCATATACTCTTTCTCTATTTGACTTGTTTCACTAAGGATAATAATCCATAGGTCCATCCATGTTTTAAATGGCAGAAATTCATCTTTATAATTTTTTTTAATAGCTAAAAGTTTTTGTTTGTTTATTTCATTCATTTGATTTACCTGTATACCACATGAGTGAAATCATATACTCTTTCTCTGTTTGACTTGTTTCACTAAGGATAATAACCCATAGGTCCATCCATGTTTTAAATGGCAGAAATTCATCTTTATAATTTTTTTTAATAGCTGTGAAGTACTTCATTGACACTATGGATATTGTTCTTCTTTTGGAAAGTTGGTATATTTGGTTGGCCACATTGGGTTCACATTTCCAAATGGTGATTTTTTATTTGAATTGAATATTTTTTGTCCCCTTTCTTTGATTTATCAACACTTCCATTTCTCACACAATAAATTCTTTGCAAGTTTAAAGCAGTCTACCTCATCCATTATTATTTCTATGACTTGCCCACCAGGCATTTAAGGAGGTAACCTTTTCTCTAGACCTTTATATGGCAAAAATAATAATTGGAGTTAGACCGTTATCAAAATCTTGATTTGTTCTTTATTATCAGGAGACTTAGAAGTTATTTGACACTTTGTAACTCAAATACAACCCCTAATACAATGCTTGGCATGTAGAAAGTATTATTTGATAAGTGGTTTTACTATGCTTGCTACAACTACACTTTCTGCTGCTTTCACTATCACTGCAAATACCTGAGTCACACTTTCTAGATCCTCAACAGAGGAGGGCTTCCCTGATGTTCTTTCTCCTCAATGTTCTCTATACGTGGGAGCAGGGGGCATTGACTCTTGCTGAGCTTAACACAACTGTTAGTCTGGTCATCCTCACACTTGGACTTAATGCCCTCTGCTGGTCTTTAAATGCCTGTCCTCAAAGATAAAAGCAGATCTGGCCACGTTCTATCCAGGTTCTTTAACGTGACCATTGGGAATCTTGCTCATAGTAGAGTTCTGATGAGATCTATATTATATGTTCTGATGAGAACATATCCAGGCTGAAGAAATCCTCTGCTCATACTCATTCCAGCAGAGCATCTTATAGCTGTAGGGAGAACTAATTAGCCTTTGTTCTCAAAGGCAGGCTTTGAAATCACCATTTACAGCTATAGTTTCTCAATTTTACAATGGGCACAAGGTTATCTTTGAACTGTAGTCAATCATGTGCTTCAACCTACTCCCCCTTCAGGACAGAGGGGCTCTTCTTCCAGTGCTGGAAATGCTTTGCTGGGAATGGTCCTCAGCTGAAGGGAACTGTCTTGTTAAAATTACCCTTTTTTAAAATTTTACAACATTCTTTATTTTTGTACAATGTGTGCTTTCTCCTCTCAGGTATAGTCCCCACAAAATTCCTACCACCAATTCACCTGTGCACCATCACCCATAGTCCCTTGTGATCTTCTCTCCTCTGTCCTGGTCCTGCTCCCTTCCCCTCCCCTGCAGAATGTCTCTGATTTATAGTTGTCTTAATTTTTAAAATTTATTATAATTATTTTTCCTCCTGATCCCTTATTTGGTTCCCCTATATTCCTCCTATAAGTGAAACCACCTGGTATTTTTCTTTTTGTTTCTGGCTTATTTCCCTGAGCCTAGTCCCTTCCAGCTCCATCCATGTATCTGTGGGTAGCATGAGTTTATTATTTTTGATTGCTGAGTAATATTCCATTTTGTATATATACCACATCTTCTTGATCCAGTCATCTATTTTTGGGCATTTGGTTTGTTTCCATATCTTACCTATTGTAAATAGTGCTGCAATAAACATAGGGGTACAGGTATCCTTTCGGATTAATATTTTTGTGTTCTTTGAGTAGATTCCTAAGAGTGGAATTGCTGGATCATATGGTAGCTCCACTTTTAGTAGTTTGAGGAAACTCCACACAGCTTTCCATAGTGGCTGGACCAGTTTGCATTCCCACCAGCAGCGTAGGAGCGTTCCTTTTCAGGGGAAATTTATATTCTATGTTGGTCTTTATGGGAGATTCAAAGGCCTACCACTCCCTCTACCTAAATAGGGGCAACTCCTAAGTGCCATCCTAACTTCAGCTCCTGTGGCTTCAGCTGAAAACTTTGTTGTGAATATATTGCAGCCCAGTCTTTTCCTCTGCCCAATTTTGCTTACTTTCCTTCTCCTTCAGATGGTAATGTCTAAAATTCTCCCTAGCAAACTTCCTGCAGGCTTTTTTTTTGGTATGAGTTTACTGCCTAGGGAATGTGAAAAGCAGCAGCTGTTTATATTCAAGACTCTTAAATGTAAATGTATGGATTAGCTTAGATTTTGTATGTTTTATGTATACATGCAATCTAGGATTTGACTAGATGTTTTCCAGTTTAATGATTCCATGGTGATTGAAGGAAGAGGACAGAACATTAACATACTTGTGAATATACTTAAGAAATGACTGTAACTACAGCTATAAATGACCATTTCTAAATAAATGAGATTATAATATTCTTCACAGAACATGTCATCAATTTACAAAATATTCTACACTGAATTTGTTTTGTGTTTACTTACAAAGTTACATTATTATAATAATGAAGTAGTAAGTGTCCAAGCATACATTGTACTAGTCATTTGTATACCTGAATTTTTTATTAAAACTTTCAGGGAAATCTGCCTGGAGTATTTTATTCCCTAACATCCATGTTGAATGTATTTTCCAGGAAATGTACTGAAAAGAAGAGCGCCTAGAGAGTTTATTACCTTCCCCCCACCCCCTCACTCATTCTCTCCTTGACAAATTAGGACACAGAGGGTAGAGATTTTTACCTTTATTATTATTATTTTTTTACCTTGTTGAGATCTTTCATTGACAACTTATTTTCTATGAAGAAACTGCCTCTTGCTTAAAAAAAAAATAGAATTTTCTTCATCCCAGATAAAAACTAAAAATGGTTTAATAGGTTTTAGTTTTAGTTCCTTAATAAAAAAAGGAAGTATTAGATATACCAATATCTTTCTTAATAGGAGGTAATGAGCAACTTAGTGGACTTTGTTAGCAAAATTTCATTAGTGTAGTATTATTAGTTTTGTGAGAAGGGAATACTCACTTATTTGAATAACACCAGGGTTATATTTCCTGGAAATGTGCACTTTATTATATAAATGGTACTATTTGAAATAATTATCCATACAAATAATGTTGCAAATGGGAATTAAGTTCCAAGAGAAATTCACTTTTATTATATCATAAAGTAAAATTTTACTTTCTCATTCATTTCAATAGTTACCTCATAGTTGCTCTCTCTTCAAACCTCAAATTACATTTCTTTCTTTACTCAGAAAAGAGCTACCCCATATCTCCTCCACCAGATTTCCAAACCACAGCTAGCTATGAATCCACATCTTGGCTTTTTTCATACTGGAGTCAGTGGAGTTCCCTTTGTTACTGTACCTAGCTAGCTGCTCTGCTTAGGCACAGGATTTCATGAACTCTCTTGCCTAATCAAGGTCTTTATTCTGGTATTTATTCTCTTCCTCCCAGCCCCCACCCCCATTTCCTGCCTTAATCAATTTCTTTTCTCCTGAATAATTCTCAGTAGACAAACTTGCTGTTATCTTCCATTAAGGAAATCCTCCCTTAACCCATTGTAGTTCTGTTTCTTTATTCTTTTCTAAAGGAAAATTCCTTGAAATAATTGTCTCTAACTTATTTTCTTCACTTTTTCATCTCAACTTCTCTCTTTAACCCTTTACAAATAGCATTTTATGTCCACTAAAAATGTATGCAACCATTAATTTCCCTTTTGTCAAAAGATGCATGTTCTGTCCTCTTTCTGCTTAAACTCTCAGCAGATTGTGACATGATCAAATACAATTCTTTGATTAAATACATGGGACTACAGTCTTCTATTTTTTGTTTTTGTTTTCCCATAGCTCTGCTGCCTTTCTGCAATCTTTGGAGTCTTTCTTCTTTGACCAGTTTCTACATGTGATGTCCCATGGTTCAGCTATCAGTTTCTTTTTCCCTAGACTCTGTCCTAGGTGATCTCATTCAGTCCCACAGCTTTAAATAATATGTCTCTGCTGATAACTTTCAGATTATATGCTCATCTCAACTTTGGCTTCCCCAACATTAAGACCTTACTTGAATGTCTAAAAGATGTCTCAAACTTCATGTTAAATTGCACTCTTAATTTACACCATCACTTCTCCTCTCCCTGTCTCATCAATCTTATTAATGATATCACCATTCATGTAGTTGCTTAGATCAAGTTTTCAGAATAATTTTTCATTTATATTTTCTATTCTTTTTACTTTATACATCTGATCAGCAAGCCCTTTTGGCTCTACTTTCAAAATATGTACAGATTCATACCACCAATCCCTCTTTCTATTAAACTAAAAAAATTATTTCCGACTTAGACTTACCCAAGAGCCTCTAATCTAGAATGATTTTACTTTTATGGCTTCAGTCAGTTCTCACAAAGCGGGTAAAATGACTTTTTAAAAGATAAATTAGATCAAGTAAATTTCTTGCTCAGAACTCTTCTTTATTTTTACACTATATTTAGAATAATTGTGAAGTTTCCCATTGCTCTTGTAATGCCTTAAATTATCTGGCTACCAGCTGCCTCTCCAGCCTCTTTCTTATTATTCTCCCACTTACTCATTCTGTTTTGGCTATACTGGCCTCTGTTCCTCTAACTCTCCAAGGTCGTTCATGCTTTGTAGCATTTACATTTACTATGCTCTCTATCCGATCTTCATTCTTTGTCATCATTCATGTCTCTGCTATGGACAGAATAGTCTCCTTCTAAAATTATACATTGAAGCCATAACCTTAAAGTGATGGTATTTGGAGACAGGGTCTTTGGCAGATAATCAGATTTAGATAAAGTCATGAAGGTAGATCCCTTATGATGGGATTAGATCCCTTATAAAAATGGATACCAGAGAACTCTTACACACACTCTCTCCCTCTCCCCCTCCCCTCCTTTTCTTTTCTCTCCCCTGCTCTTTCCCTCCCTTCCTGGCTCTCCCTCTCTTTATTACAATGTAGTGAGAACTTGCTCATCTACAAGCTAGGAAAAGACTTCTAAAAAAAAAAAAAACCCAAAAAACAAACAAAAAAAACAAACCCAACACCAATATCACATCAGCTTCCATACTATAAGAAATAAATCTGTCAGGTCACATAGTTTATGATATCTTGTTGGGATACTCTTTAGAGAATAATTAAAAAAAATAGGATGATAATCTGCATCAAAGTTACATTTAAAAGACTTATAATGATTTAGTTCTTCTAATGTTTCTCTTTGGTCTATTGTTAACATTCAAGGAGTCTCTTAAAACTGAAGTCGCATATACCTGAGGGGTTCACTTGTACACATGATGACCCTGCTGTGAAGAGCTGACGATGCTTCAAGGCCGCACAATTTGTCACTGGAGATTTTTAACACCACATATAAGATTCTGTCATGTCAACACAAAAAGAATCAAGACAAAGCCATTATATTAGGGCATAAACGTGGAGCGATTGAATGCAGGTTGTGTTCAATTGTTAATATTTCTCCTAATTATGATGATAATATTTTCTGGTTCTATATAGTAGTTCTGTAACTATGTAAAAGCAAATCATCATATTTGTGATTAAAAATCACATTTAAGTTCTATGTGATTGCAATATTCATGTGTTTTTCAAGTATGTCATTAGTAAAATGCAAAATGTTTTTAAGGTTTGCATTTGAAATTGCTTGCATTTAATACATTGATAAAGTGAGTATGCACACTAAACTTTGAACATTCAGTGTTGAGTTTGATTAATAAAACTTCCATTATTTGTCACTCAAACAGTATTACAACTGGTTTTTTGAAGACCATTTCTGAATGGTTGATTGTCCACTGAAGATATCTTAAAACAAAACAAACATTCCTCATTCACCTTTTCAGGTCTTCTTTCCTCTTCCCTGTATCTGTGGTTCTTTTCTGTGTATTCATTGTAAAGACTTTTTATTTTTAATAGTTATTTAATATACTAGTCTTCTCCAGAGGTCAGATGTAGGAAGCAGTTACATTTTCTGGATACAGTTACTAGGGATAGGAAAAGCCATGGGGAGCTTCAGTGGTTTTCTAATGGCCTTGGAGGCAGTGCTGCCAAATAATGGCATCATCTTTATTCTCTTAAAACCAAATTTATTAGAACAAAGCTCTTATTTGGAAAGGAAGGGAAGGGACAGGAGTTAAATTATTAATTGAACTCCTTTTTTGGGACTTAGTTGTGTTTTTATGAGATTGCATGTCACTTGTCTCCCATTTATAATTGTTAGAGTCTCAGAAATGACACTCAGGTAGCTTCCCAATAGTCTAAGTGTTACCTTAAAATTGGACATTTTAGGAAAACTAGCTTCCTATTTGGGTAGACAATTTATAATTGAGATTTTGTAATTATATCTAAATTAGTGAGAATCATTGTAAGACTGTCGCCTGGTCATGAAGTAGCAGTATGATATCAGACAAATTATTTGTTTATTGTTATGAACTTTTGTTTCTCTGTAAAATAAAGGTAATGTCTGACTCCTTCATTTATTCAACAACATTATTGATTGCTTGCCTCTGAAAAGAATTAATTAATAATTCAGGTATGTGAAAGTGCCAGTGCAATGCTTGGTACCTGAAAAGTGTTCACGCTCTCTCTCTGTTTATATTTGCATGGCATTAGCATACAAAAGTGATGAACATTAATTTTTCTTACTAAGAGTCTTAATCTATGATTGAAATTTACCTAGAATGGATAATCCAGGGAATCCATGAGTTCTGAGTATCAAGACAGAAAATTGTCTTTTAAAAGATGACTCAGGTACTGGACCTTTGCCTTATACTATATTTTCCTTTTAGAAAATAGACAGAAATATGTCTATTTTCTATTCATCCCATATTTTCTCCACTGTCTCTTTTTTCGGGAACAAAGACCCCCAACAAAGTTAAATTGTGGTCCATCTGGCTTTTGAATTGTGAGCAAATCCTCTTTCTGAACTTCAACCCAATTCTGCTTATTTTATGGCATTGTTAGAAAGATGTGTTGGCTGAAAAAAGCTAAAAACTGAAATAACCTCATTGTTGCAAAAAGAAAGAACAGTATAGTACCAAAAAAATACATATAGGTTTCTTAATGGTTTGCAATTGGTTTAATTTCAGATGTTTAAAAGGCTGTCTATATCATGCTGAATGTTCAGTTGATTATCTCCTATGGATAATTCTGAATCCTAAATTGATCCTATGAGGATGAGAAAGGTTGCTTCAAAGAATGGAGACCCTGACACTGTGTTTCTGATTTTCAAAGCTAAATCTGTGGTCACTTACCTAAAATTGGTATTTACAAAATATCAGGCTCAGTTAGAACCTGCCAGATTACTTTGTTATTATTTTAAATTAATATGGATAAAGTCATTGTTTTAGTTTAAAGCAGTAAAACCTGAGAGTTAAACAGTGAACCTGAAATCGGTTGTAGAATGCATAGGTTTACTTGTGGTCTTCAGTTCCTTTGAAGTAATGTTCATAACACTTCCTAAGTTATTGCCCCATGTCTCTCTTTGAATTCAGTGGAAATTTGGCCCCCAAACAATGTTTGACCTATGTGGATAAAAGAGGTTTTGTAAATCATCCGAGGGTATAGTACGTATGTACATATACATCCCCCATTATTTTGACTTTAATGGATTAGCACTTCCTGAGCAATCTCTTGCTCAGATAGTAATATTACCAGATAGTAATATCTCACAATTTAATATATATTTCTTACCAGCAATCTTAAAATCGTAACAACTATTTGAATCATAGGATTGCATTGAGAGATACGTCTGGGATGTATTATCTTCCCCAAAGGAGCTTACTTAGTGATCGCAGGCTAGTCACTTCTGCCCCATCTTCCTCATTTGTAAACCAGGGATAATGCCACATGCCTCCTCACCAAGCATGTGGTGAGGATTAATTAGATAAATATCAGCAGAGCCCTCTGAGCTCCTCAGGATAGAGGTGTTTATCCATCCGAGGTATTATTATCATTATCATTATCACGCCATTTCACTCTGATCATAAATAAAACTCATAGCTGTTAAAGATTGGAAAGATTTTGTTGGCTTGCCAAATCCCAGTCCACAACCTCTCTAAATAGCAGGGCAAGACCAAGTGAATCCCTTGATAGAACACATATAATGGATTAAACTGATACTTCACTTGATCATAGCCAAAAGGTTTGTGTTAATGAGCTTAATAGTATTTACTTGGTGGGTGTCCAGAACAGCTGTCCTTTTTTGTTGCAGGTGCCAGAATCAAAGCCAAAGCAAGTCTGGATTTAGCAAATCCAATTACTTCTAAGGATTTGCTCCTTTCCAAGACAGCACTTATCATAATCACTCCTTGATAAAAGACACCCTGTTAAGTTGATACTAGATACCCATAACCAGATTCAGAGATCCATTTTCTTTCGTAAAAACACTATTTTAACTTTATGTAATAAAGCTTATCAGACATGTTTTACATTTAGAATGAGAGTTTGGCTTTGATTATAATAAAACCAAACAACTAATTCCTGATTCTCTTGATTTGATAACACTCCTACAAGAATTGTATTTTAATTGTTTCTGAGCTCACAAAGATATTTTTGATTAATTTTTTTGTCTGCATGAACAAAAAGGGAATTCAGAGGATATCTAATTAAAAATAAAAATGGATCATCACACAAGTAGCTTATTATGAGATGTAAAACCCCATGAAAAATGAATATAATGTTTCTCAGGCAGGGTAAGCTGTGTGTGTGTTTTAATAATCCAGAACACCTGGTTATTTCATATCCAAATGGAAGGCAGAGACTTAAGGTGAAAGTGACCTTGTAATAAGGAAGAATTCTCGTATGGAAGGAGGATGCCTGAATGAACAGACTAACTGACGACTGAAATTAGAAAACCCTTCCAATCAGTGTGAGGTTGAGAAAGCATATATTGGCGGAATGACTGAAATGACATTGACAGCCAATAGTTCCCAGGCTGCTCATACACAAGCAAGCCTGCCAGGGTAACTTTCTTAAATAATTTTTTTTTTCATTTTCTTTTTTGCTTTTTGCAGACAGAACAGTAGGGAGAGCTATACTTAGTTTGGAATATGAAATTTCCATTTTAAGTCTTGTTTTAATTAGTTTACATTTTTCTGTCACTAATCATTTTATATTCTAGGTGAAACAGCCTTTTTTTTGAGGATTAGTTAGACAAGTGCTTCATCCATACAAGAGTATGTTAGTGTTCCTAGGTAAAATCTCTCTCTGCTATTCTGGATAGCACATGTAATATTTCAGTCATTAAGTTGGCTACTTATAGGTTTCACAAGGCCACATCTTTTCAGTATATTAGAGGGCTTTATACATTTAAGTCTGATGTTGCAAAGCTTTCTACTAAAAATAACAATTTTCCTAGGCAGTTTGTCTGAATCTTGAATTTCCTTTTTTCTTTTGTTCCACCTTGTCTTGGACTCTACCTTTGTAATTCCCCATAGTACTAGAGTTCATATAGCCTTAACTTTTAGGCTGTATGTCCCAATTTCTCCTTGTGGTTTCACAAGTCACTAAAATTTTCTAAATATCAGAATAACATTTGTTACATTGCCTATCCCATCAAGAAAACTGTACAAAATTCTGGAGTCAGGTGTGTTCTGATTCATTATATGTGGAAAATATGATCTCTGTGCTCATGTAAGGTATGAATTTACAAACTGAAGTAAATCTACCCATCTGTAGTTTGTTACTGTTTTACTTCAGTCATTATGTTTTCATAAAAATAAGTTTTGTATAGTCCTATCTTCAATTAGACCTCTAAAATACGGATATGACCCAGTTTTCTAATCCATCCAATTGTTAGCTTTCTAAGTATTTCTAAGTATTCTAAGTATTTATTGTCTATTTTTTGCAGTCTCTCTTTGCTGTTTATTGGAGGTAGAATCAGTTATGAGTTTATTGACCTGTCTCCATATGCCAATTATCATGTACTTTTTGGAGAATTTGTGAGGAAGACTCTCAAACATGATGTTCTAGCCATTAGATTGTTGCTTTCAACGTTTTTTGATGTCTGGCAGCTAGAGAATTGGCAAATATTTTTTTTTCACATGGATTCTACTTTCCTAACTTTGAGTAAATTGGAAGTTTACACCAGAAAAAGGAAAAAGATCCATGAACATATATATTATGTGTATAGATAAACACATTTATAAATCTCATGGATCTATCTATATATATTACATATTAAACATAATAATTATTACATGTATGTTAAATTTTATATAATTAAATTTTAATAAAATATTAAAAAGTAATATGGCCAGCTGGAATAACAACCAACAGAAGGGAAAGAGGCAAGGGAAGACCTCGGAACCCCCCCTCTCCTCCCACCCAGCTCCCAGGGACTGGAGGCCAGGGGCAAACTAGGGACGGGCATAGGTGGTTGGGGGAGGAAGGAAAAGCCAGTCTCCAACATAAACAGGAAGAACAAAACCTTTATATAGGAGACATCTGACTGAAGAGGATATAGGGTAGATGGAACCCCCCACTTTTTTCCCCCACAGAAGTCCTGGACAGGAGGATGGAAAGGTTGGCCTTTGAAGTAAAATGAATAGGTCCTGTCTCACCCCATACTCCATCATGAAGTAATATGGGATAAATTGGAGGGGGGGAGGGGAGAGGAAGGGAGGGAGAGAGGGAGGGAGAGAGAGAGAGAGAGTCAGAGAGACAGAGAAAAGAGGTAAGTCTGCAGGGATGTTCCCTTCATTGGAATCTGAGGGCTGAGAGTATCTTGGTGAGAATAAATGGATAGATAAGATTGATACAAGATAAGCCTGGATTCCTACCTGACATTGTTTTCTAGGAAGAGTTATTCTTCCTGAATTTATTTATGGAATTGACCCTAGCATATTCTCATATTGCTTCCTTCTCATCTGTGCATTCACATTTTCCCGAACATTTCTGTTTCTTTGCTAGCTATTAAAAGCCTAGCAGCATATTGGTGATGGCAAAAATACAAATTTAATCCCTTGTGAAGTATTTCTGGGTGCAATTAGTTCTGCCCAGGAAAACATTATTTTCTTATTATATCATCACCTTCCAATTTCTGCACAAATCCCCATACTAATGAAAAATACCACCCATTTTTTTTTTAAGGAACTACTTGTTATAGTTTTACTCTCAAATGTATTTTATGTTATAGTATCTCATATTGGAGAATTCCAAAGTTGGGGAGATGCAGTCACGAGTGTAATATTCAACTTAAGAAAGCCAGTATTTCTCTTTAGTGCATTCTATCTCTCAGTCTTTATGAAGTAATAATTTGTTGTTCTCGTATTTTTATTATCAATAACATTTCAAACTACTAATCAGATCTTACTATTTCAATTGAGCAACTCTTTAATTTATTGATTGTAATATGTCAGACACTGAGGATAACCCTATGCATTCCAGGCTATGATTTTTTCTGTTTGATAACAAATTTAGAAAGCATAGTTCTAGCCTTTAGGGATCTTATAGTTTAGGAAGAAATATGACTATTAATTTACAGTGATTTCATATTATGTCAAAAAAATTCTTTAAAGTTTTAAACTGTCTGATAGCCTTTTATTAGATAAATATGTTCATCAAACTTTTTGAAATTAGATCTAGTAGCTTCATGTCTGCTCCTAAGTGGGTTATTACTACTCAGACTGTGATGGTGAAATACTTTGGCAATGTAAGGATTAGAATATAGCTTCACCAAAAATAACATTTCTTTTAATTGAGGTAGTATTACTCTACAATGTAGTCTAAGTTCTGGGAGTACATTTTTTAAAATAATAATTCTTTTAGTTGTGGTAACATTAGGATTCTCCCTACTGGGTCTCGCCACCATAGGGTACCTGCCACCAAATCACCCATAGTCCACCACCATCATCTTTTGGGCTTCCTCCCCTCTTTGTTCACCTCAGAAACTGCATATATCATTATTTTACTGTATCCACCAGCAAATATTCAGTCACCATCCCTACCAAACAGTTTCTCCCTCTACCCATTCCCTCCTCTCTCCTTCTGCCCCCCCCTTTTAACTACCATTCTGTTGTCAGAGTCCCAAGGGTTTATTTTTGTTTTAACCAAAGAGAACTTTTGCCATTTAAGTGGTTCTTGTATGTAGCTGGATTAACATTAATTAAAATAATTTTGTGTTATGGGGAAAATACTGGTGAATGTGTTTTTTACAGTATCTTATGCAATGATGATACAATCATTAGGTTTGCTTCTAGTCTGTCAAAAGTCCCTGAACCACAAGAGAGAGAAGCAAATGTGTTGCAAGAGAAACTCTAGAAACAATCTCTTTTATGAATACTCCTTGGTATTTTTGATCTGGTTATAGCCACAGGGAAGATAATTCTCTAGTGTGTGATGTGGTGTGAATGAACAATAGATATCTGGGATTAATTATGCCCAAGTAGAATGTAACCCTATATATTCTAGGCTCTGATTTCTTCTACTGTTTGATAATCAAAGTTTAGAAGCAAGAAAGCATATTGTATCTGACTCCAAGACCTCTATTAATGTAAATAATTCATCTTTTTCACACAAATACACATAAACACTCATATTTACCTACACATTTGTACATAAAGTCTCCTGTGATTTGGACAATGATATTTATGGAAGAGGTAGGCTCTAATTCAGTACCATGTAATGAATGTAATTCTTGTTACTTAAGATTAAACTCCATATAATGAAAGAGGAATATAGACTAATGTATTTCCTTTGGCTAGTGTCTAGGTAAAAATATTTTACCATTATGAGACCCTCCTGTGAAATTTGTTTGTGGTCTAGTAATATAATGCATAATAAAAATGAACACAAAGCAAAGGGAAAGGATAGTGTAATGTCTGTCTTAGAAAAATATGGCTTTCTATATGGAGAAAATGAAATCTGATCCCCCTTTTACCAGTACAACAGTAGACTTGATGCATTAAAGACCTTACTGTGAAGGGTTAAATATTGCTGACAGAGGAAAATTTAAGGAATATTTTTCAATTTTGGAAGCTTAAATGACATTCTAAAACACAAGTTCTAATATAGTGGATAGATAGATATGGTTGCATTGAAATGAAGGGCTTTTGCTCAATAAAGGCTGTAATAAAAAAAGTAAGATGATGAATCAACTGAATTTTGTAAAGTCAAGAAGGCACCAATTTATAGACTAGAAAGTGAATTCCCTAGAAACAACAAGGACAAGGCAGAAAGTCAAGTGGAAAAATTGGCAAAGATAAGAGTTGGTAATTTAGAGAATTAACAATTTGCCAATTTGTGTATATGATTTACCAAGGAGTATTTAAAATAGTAATCCAAGATACAGAGATTAACACACTGATGTATGATTTTACATACTTCGGATTAGTCATAATTAGAAAGAGGAGTGCTATGAAGTTTGGAGAGGATGTGGAAAACTAACTTTTATGCTTAGCAAGTGAGAATGTACATGGCACATCCTTTTTTTTTGTTTTCCTGGGAAGCAGACTGACAGTGCTCAGTGAAATTAAAAATGCTTGCACCTTATAGCTCTTCTGCCCCCATAGATATACTGCAGGAAGTTTTTTCACAGATTAATAAGGAAACATCATTAATGTTTTTTTGTCAGGTCATTATTTGTAGTAGTAGTAGTTAGTTGAAGGCAGAATAGGTTTCTATTACTAGGGGAGTGAATAAATAAAGTGAGGTGGCTTCAGGGTAGGGAAAATCACACAATTAGAGACAGTAAACTAGATGTAAACACCAATTTCAGACATGATGTTGACAAAACAAAGGAGGAGAATGAGTCACAATATAATGCCATTTTTATAAATTAATGCATGACATGTGCAGTATTGTGATATATATGTGTACACACACATTTATATTTATTTGGTCTTTGTTTTTTGATTCATGACCAAAGACAAAATTCTTTGTGTTTCATAGGCATTAAAGGTGCTGGGAGCATGTTTTGTCTTAATATTTGGTCTTTGACCATAATTCCTGACATAGAGGTCCTAAAATTCTTGGAATTTTCTAGGTGATAGGAACATCTTTTGTTCTAATAAGGTAACTCTTGGTGGGCGGCTATATGGAGGATGGTCACCAGAAAGACCAAGTCATGATTAGAAGATTGGAACTTTAAACCCTACCATTTATCTCTGGGTAGGAACAAAGGGCTGGAGATTCAGTTAATAATTGGTCATGCCAATGAAGACTCTATAAAAGTCCCTTACCTATGGAGGCTTGGAGAGATTCTGGAAGTAGTTTCTGCAGGGTGGCAAATCCTAACTCCACAGGGGAAGAAATTCTGGTGCTTAGGACACTTCTGGATCTCACCCTGTGTATATCTTCATCTAGCTATTCATCTATATCTTTTATCACTTATTTTATTACATAAAAAACAAGTAAATGTAATTATTTTCCCAGTTCTGTGACCCATCCTAGCAAATTACAAAGCTAGAGAGGGTGGATATGGGAACCCAATTTACAGCTGAGAGTTCAGAGGTACAGGTGACAATATCTGGAGACTGAAGTCTTGTGAGACTGAGTCCTTAATTTGTGGGATCTGATGCTAGATAGTGTCTAACTGAAGGCCCCCAGCTGGGGTGTGGTCAGAGAATTGGTAGGTTTTTGAAAAAAAATCCATGCATTTGCTGACCAGAATTAGTATGAGTAGTAGAAGAAAATAGAGTTTCTTCCACACAGCGCTTTATAAGCAAACATGCCCACTTAAGGACATATTTTGAACACAGTAGAGCCAGATACCTGAGGAGAAGGGGTGTGAGTGGTAGGGACTGAAGTGCAGGGCAAGGATGAATGAGAAAACAAATCACAGCAACACATAAGAATTCCACACATCTTCCTGGCATTCTCAAAGAAGGATGGACCTTAAAGATCCTACCTTCCTGCCTGCCTCCCTCCTTCCCTCATTCCAGCTCCTTCCTTCCTCCCTCCCTCCCTTCCCTTTCTCCTCCCTCCCCCCATCCCCCTCTCTCTTTCTTTCATTCTTCTCATTTATTTTGGAAGTAGTTATGGAAAGAGCATAGGATCCAGGTTAGAAAGCTTTTGTTTCTGATTCTGTTATGGTCAGGAGAACCATCTTTGGTTTTGGATTCTCATCTTCAGCTGCAAAATAATGATGCCATTGATCCTTCCAGATTTTAAGGCCCACTAAGTGAGTTTTAACATGTACCAGTGCTTTGTAAACTGTAAATTGTTTTTCTGATGTTACTCAGTTTCATTTCCTTTGTATTAAGTTTAGGTACACAGAGAAGCTTTGTATATTTTTAATAAACTAAGTTGGAAATTGAGACTTTTACCATCATGTGGTTCTCATTTAATCTTAGAGAATACTATGTTAACCTTTTTACAGTTTAGTATAGTAGTTTAGAGGGGGCATCAAGAATCAGACAGGATTAAAATTGAGCTTTGATTTGCTCTGTGTGACCTGGGACAAGTAATAAACTTTAATACCATGTGTTTTCATCTATAAGAAGAGGGTCGCCATACCTACCCTGAATCAGAATTGAAAAAGCTCTGGAATATAAAGTACTTAGACCTGTCCCTGTCTTATAGCTAGTGCTCCCCAAATGTTAGTTGTTGCTGGTATTATTTTTATTAAATTGGGATAAACCTCAGGAACTGACTTTGGCCACTCTCTTCAGCCATAGTTTTTCTATAAATAATCCAAATTGTTTCCAGGAAATAGCAATGAAAAGCAAACTAGATTGGATTGATAAGAGGAAAAGTGGTTTGATACCTTCCCAAGGACTAAGAGCATCTATGGCAAATCCATATTATTTATCAAAATCACTAACATCCACACATTTTTGAAGTTGGATTCTGGTCTACTTAGTTATGCTAATAGTGGAAAACATTTAGTCTAATGATTTCTTTCAGTTAGTCTAATGATTTCTTTCATTTCTTTTAATTCTGTCGTTCTTGTCTCTGGTTCAGAAAGATTTAGTTATGCCCAAATCATAGCCCTACTCGCTTATTTCATCTTTGTATCAAAATTCTTTGACATTTTAATTAAAAATAACATTATTTGTTCTGATTGTATAAGTAGTATGTTTTGGGTGAGAAATTTGTTATAGAAAAGGATAATCTTAAAATCACTCATATTTGATATTCTTTTATTTTTTGTTATCTTGTAAAAAGTTATTTCAATCATACTTACTCTGATTTAGCTCCTAAATATATTCTCCAGAAGTAATCTTTCCTTTTAATTTGGGTCAGCAAACACTGAAATAAGAAGTCAAATACTGGAAAGGAGTAAATAAAATTCCCTTCCCAGTAAGTATGAAAAATCCTGGCTTAGAGTAATAAAAGATTTGAAGAATATCAAGTTGAATCACCTCCTTTTATAGGTAAGGAAATTGAAATAAACTTTTAATTCTGATTCTACCACAACCTCTTTTAGAGATCGAGTGGAATGTCATAATGCTAAATATGCAAGACTGACGCACTGTGCAAACCCTTGAGGTTATGGGAATAGCTTTTCAAAGGAAATGCAGTAACAATGATGACTTATAGCTAACGGAAATAATGCTGTTACTGTCATGAGCCACTGTGGATAATCCCAGGAGATTAACCTTCCCTTTCTGCATCCATCATTACTGGAGTATTGAATGGGTGGCTAATGATGTTGTTGGCCTGTGGTTATGTTCATGTCTCTTTCTTGGAGAACAATAATCTTCACATTTCTGCTTGTGGCCCTTGGCTGAGCTGGCTATAAGAATAAAATTTTCTATTTCTTGTCGAAAGAATGGGAATGTTGCCCCAGAGGCTGCCCATGCTGAAAGCAGAAACCACTATTCATTCTCAAATGATACTCACCGACTCACTGATAAATCCATAGTTTCCCAAGTCCTGGTGGAAAGTTGAAATATAATGTCACATGTTACTATTTATCCTGATTTTGGGTCACTGAACATTTCGATGATTGATTGAATAATTATCACTAACACTCATAATGTAATTATCACTGCCCATAACAGGGTTATCACAGTGACCTAAAAGCCTTGGGTCATGAGAAAAGAGTGTTGTTGCTTTCTGACTTAGAAAAGACCCTGTCAAATCAGGCTGTGTACTGGAAGACTGCCCTGGTGATGATAGGCTGAATATGAATGAGGTATCCCAGGGAGGTCAAACCATTTACACTACACATAGAAAAAAATAGGTCACCTAGTGTAGATAACATACTACTCCCATAATTTATATTCTTCTTTACTTCTACGGTGGCCTACTTTTGTCCCCATTCAATGTCATTCCCATATTTTTACACCCAGTATATCCATTTCCACACTTAATATTTTATAGGTTTTGTTGTTGTTGTTTAAGTAGAATATTGCGCTGAGTTTATTCTTCTTTTCTTGTTCATAGACTTTATATAAATTGCCCAAAACTCTTAGTATTTCAACTTCTCAATTTTAGTACATGTATTAACTGTTTGGTATTGGGCAAGTCATTTAATAGGTACTTTGTGTGTTTGACTATTTTGTATATTATACAAAAAGAAAAACATCTTCTTTGTCCTTTCTATCACCTTCTAGATGCACAACACCTTGTGCATAAGAAATATATTGTGAGTTGATGAGATGAATTAAGACACAGCCCTTGTCCTCAGTAAAAGGTTGATTGTTAAAAATGTAAGTCGGATGTCAATTAGGCGCAGCTATAGCCCTGTGTTATCTAGATGATGGTAGTGACTTGGATTTTCCCAATTCCATGGTCTGTAAAAATCCAGAATCAGCATCAAGATTTCTATATAGACTTGTGTTGGGAGGGTGATGGAAGATTTAGGCTGGGGTTCTATGTTTCTAAGTTTCTACCTCTTGTTTTGTCCTGTAGTGTGTCTCTCCAAGGAGAAATCTAGCTCTTTAGTCAAATTTTAGTGGCAGAGTATTACTCAAGCAAGCATTCATGAATTTAATAGAGTCTATTTATATTTGTTCTTTAAAACATTTTCCCAAAGTCATTTCCATATCATATTTATTTCCCATGAATATCTACCTTCTATGTCTTTATTTTCATATAAATGCATAAGATGCGTGATATATATATATATATTTTGCTTATGTCTAATGTATATGTTTTTATTTAAAACATGCATGCAGTGGTATTTTGATACACTTTTCATTCTACTTCCGATATTTTTTACAAAATTTTTCCTAATATCTATCCATGTTTATATATGTAATTTTAGCATCCAGTCATACCTTATACAACATATTTTTTTTACCTAGATATATATTTAAAGATACTTCCAATTCTTTGCTATTATAAGCAGTGCTACAGAAAACACATATGCGGCAGGCACCCATTCAGGTCCTGTGCCTGCCTGACACACCATATTTCTAATTTCAGAGAAAAGCTGCCTGTTCAGTTTGCTGCAGCCTTGAATCTTAGGATGTGGGGTTGGAGCCCCAGGGTTCTCCACCAGAAGCCTGAGTGCTATTCTGAGTCTTTGGCTTCCTAGCAGGAGGTCACACTTGTAACCTGGTGCTTGCACAGTTCACTCATTCATTTTGTCCTTGGAGGTTCCACCCCTGCACAGCCTTTGGGCCAGGGTTTGATCCCCTACACCTGACTGGGCCCCTGGGGCCAATGCACCAACTGCACTGTGTCTCTGGGACATGAGGTGGGGGATGTTGGGGATTACTTGGTAGGTGGCATAAGTCAAACTCCTTAAAGATTATCCTAGAATGAAGGTTTTCTGGCCCCTGTGGCATCCAAGCGTTTGACATCCTGAACTCCCTGCTGGCCCCTGAAGAACTCCTGAGATCCCGCTAGATCAGGCTTCCTCTGGGGAAAGTGGTCATGACAGAAACTATGAGCTGGCCTGGTTCATCATCCTCTAACCAGCCCCTAGGGCGCAGTGTATCCCAGCCCATCTTCTCATTGCCTCCCACTGAGCTCTCTTCCTAGGAAACCCGCACTTCACCCATTCGACAGACCCATCAGACATCCATAGTGTGTGGTCTGTGTGTGCCTAGAGATACGTGATGTTTAGAGGGCACTATATTCAGTTCTGTCAGAAAAGGAGAAAGAGGAGGGTTACAGTTCCTAACTTACCTTCTGTTGTAATTAGCCTGGTTTATTTTCTACTTCTTCCTTTCCATTTTCCACTGTTTCAGTTCTAGATGTTTCCTAAAAGCACCTAAGATGTCTCTTTTTCTCTAGATTGTGCAAAGATGTAGTCCCTTATTCTCGAAACTTTACCATGCTAACACTGCTCAGACCCTCTATCCTTATCACAAGTCAGTGATTTTTTTTCTTCTATATTTTTTTTCTTTAAAAGGGTCTGTGGTGCCACTTAGGAAACTAATTTAATTGTTTCACTTTATTATGTAAGATGATTTTCATGTGTGGTGAGGATTGCAATTGGAGAATATTAAAATATTTGTATCATGACTCATGAAATTACTTTGGAAGGAGCGAAGTTCTCATACAAACAAATTGGTGATGGTTTCTAGGACTTTTTTTTTTTTTTTAAGATTTCTTTATTTATACATACAGCTGGGGACAGGCCAGAGGTGTGAAGTGGTGAGAGGCTTCACCAGAGACAGAGTGGGGAGCAGAACAGGCAGATCAGAAATACACTGCTGAGGGGAGCAGAGGGTGAGGCAGGAGAGGTCTGCTGCACCATGTGGGACTCTCCCAGGCTGGGCATCGAACTCGCATCGCTGCTGCCTGCAGCTCCACAGCCCAGCGCTTAACCGCTGCGCCACCAGGGAGCCCTCTAGGACTTTTTTTAACAGTAATAAATTCTTCTATATGCAACTTGGTTTAACTAAACTGTGTTCTATAGAAGAAGAGATGATGTTTATTTTACATATTTTTTTAATGCCTTGACAGAGAAAATACTCTTAAGGAAGTGGCTTCCTTATCTCTTGTAGGTGGTAATAAACAATTTTTGGGAAGAAGAGGGAGTGGTTAAAGCAGAAGAAGGTGACAATGAGTCTTACTGATGATTATGACACTCAAGAAAGTAATTTACACTACATTTATGCATAGTAGGACGTGAAATTCTTGTTGACCTTAATTCCCAAGTTTCCAAATCAAAGCAAAACCTAGAAAGAAATGTGATTGTAAAACTGAGGCTACCAGAGGGAGAGCCTACCAGAGGGGGAACAAGGACTTATGGGGGAGGACTATGGGTGCTCTGGTGGTGGGTGCGGTAACATATCCCTGAAGAGGAAGGATCCTTTATTTCTGAATCATACATTACCTTAATTGGTAGGATATCTACTTATAGGTAAAGGGCTTTAAGATCTTTAAGAAAAAGCTGTTCATGTTCATTGTTTGAGTTTAAAAGTTTGAGAGAGAGAGAGAGAATGAGAATATGAATATATGAATTTTCTTGTGGTATTATTCATCTTTTTCTATAGTACCATGTTTTTCCCCCAGAAATATCAGAGGGGACCACTGATGTTTGTGGATCCCTTATGGAATTCTGGCTTTTAACTAGTACCCAGGAAGCTTTTGAAAACCAAAAGATAAACAAAAGCAACATATAGTCACTTCTTTGTTGTGTGGCTTTTTTTTTTTTTAACTCTCTAGCCTTTTATCTTTGTTCCTTTTTGTCTGACATTTCTGAATCCATTACCCCATGTCTAGTTGCAATAGGCTATTAATAAGATGGGTGAATGAAGAGATGACAGAAATATAGACAATTCAAAATTTTCCTTTCCTCTGTGGTTGGCGTTTTAATAGTTCTCTAAATTTGTGTTTATGTTCTATCAAAACTCCCTTTTAAAAGAAAGTGTATAGTAATTTTCATTCCTACATCATTCCAAAATACTTGCTGTGATTTGTATTTTTGCAATATTAATGTTTCTTTATTGAAAGATATGATAAAGAGAAATAAATGTACTTAAAATAAATGAAATAAATAACCTAGTATTTGCTCAAAAACCTTAGGATACCCTTCTCTGGAAGTCAAGGTAATTGTCTCAGTAAGCAGTAACCTGTCGAGCAAATATTCAAAGGGAGATTTTCTTTCTTTTTTATTTAATTTATATCCTTCACATTATTGTGTATCCCCCATAAGTTTCCCACCACCAATTCACCTGTGAACCATCACCATAGTCCCTTGTGCGCTTTTCTCCTCTATTTTGGTCTCTCTTCTTCCCCCTCCCCTGTAGAATGTCTCTTATTTGTGGTTGCATGCTAGTTTTTGCTTTTGTTCATGTTTTGTGCAAAGGGAGATTTTCTGAGGGATGGTTTTGTCATTTCCAAATTATGTGTGTGTGTACTGCTATAGAGTTGGAAATAGAGCTTGAAGCAGTCTTTTTAAAGGGGCTCTTATTTATCATGTTATCATAAACTGTGGGTACAGTCTATGAAGTTAATCATGGGTCCCTGTGTTCCCTAATAGGAAGAAATTCCCATCGTCCCAAATTAATTAGATTAGTTTTCTGCTTCAATTTCTTTATTATTTCTTCATTTCTTCTGGTATGATCTCATAACTATAGATCAGGGTTCAGATAGTGTATAGAAATCTCTTGCCATCATTTATTACTTATCCCTGGCATCTGGGCCCTCTAGATACCATTAAAAATTACCTGCCTAATTCTGAGTAATACCATTTCTTGAAAATCTCCTCTGCTTCCCACTCACTATATTGGTTGCCCTTGGTTGTAGGCCACTGCAGATATTAAACTTGAGTTCACCAAATACTTTGGAAATTATTTTGAGCCTCCTCTGATGCATTTAAATTGTTTTATATTGACCCCACTCGTTTTTGTTATTTCCATCCTTTTTACTGATATCTTGTAACTGAGATTCTAGTATGACTTGGAGTTTAATACCCTCAAGTTAGGGCATTGTTATTTAATCCCTGGTTCTCAAATTGTTCAAGAAGTGATTAAGTAACTCATGAAAGTATGGAGTTGAAGGCAGATGTAATTAATGTGTGTTCCATCAGTCTCAGGTCCTGCTTCAGTATCTTTTTTCTTTGGCAGTTAGAGATTCAAGACAAACATATCAAACTGAACAGTTCTATAATTACATTGCTTGCAGTGAAAAACATTATTTTCAACCATACTGACTTCTAAGTGGAAAATGGATGTTTGCATCATACAGAAGATGCACATATTGTACTCATTTCTAGGCTGTACCTAACAACTGTCTCTGTGAATATTCCATACTGTCTCTCATTTCCATGCCTTTGCACTTACTATTTCCTTTCCCTAGAACACCCTTCTTTAACTTCTTTACAGGAGTAATATTCTTAGTTCTGGAGCTTAATCACCAGTGTCAGACAACATTAAGTGTTTCCCTAGATCTCTGTACTTGCTGCTGTCTTAGCACTTACCACTCTGAATCATATGTCTCAGCAATGGCCTCTGAGCTAAGGAGAGACCACTTTGTATTTCTGTCAGTTAATACAGAAGATACTGAATAAATGGTACTGAATGCAAGAACAGATTTTCTCCTGTTTTGGAAGATGTAGAGTTTAAATATTTTAACACAAGGTGTTTCTTTCATTCTTATCTAGTTCAAAATCTTTAAAAAATATTATATTCAACAGGTTATATATAATTTTCCTTAAGAATTTTAAATAAGAAATTGGAAATATTCTTTTGACAATATTATCTCATAAAATTTCAAGTATGAATTTACTTCATTTTACCCTGATTTTTGGTTTTACTCTAATGGTTCCATATTTGAATATATATTAGTTTTATTATTATTAGCTTTATTGAGGTACAACTGAAAAAAATATATAAAATATTTAAGGTACACAACATGGTTATTTGATAGAAATATAGTGAAATTATTCTCACAATCTAGGTAATGAATATCACATCACATACTTACATTTTTTAGTGAGAATATTTAAATCTCTTTTAGCAAATTTTAATTATTAATCAATATAATCAATATAATTAGTTAATTATAGTCACCATATTTTACTTTAGATCCTCAGATCTTATTCATCTTATAAAAGAAAGCTTATACCTTCTTATGAGTCTTAGCCTATTTCCCTCAATCTATGGCAACCACATGGGTTCTCCTGATCCCTGGCAATCCTGGTTACTCTCTGTTTCTAAAAATTTGATATATATTTTTTAGATTAAACATATAAGTAATACCATGTAGTATTTGTCTTTCCCTATCTGACTTATTTCATTTAGTATAATGCCCTTTAGTTTCATCCACGTTGTCACAAATGACAATTTCCTTATTTTTCATGACTGAATAATATTCCATACATGTGTATGTATATGTGTGTATATGTGTGTGTATATATATATATATATATATATATATGGAAATTACCTAAGTGTCCATAATGAATGAATAAAAAACGACATGATATTTCTTACCAATATAAGAAATTACCTAAGTGTCCATAATGAATGAATAAAAAACGACATGATATGTATCTATACCAATATATATAATTTCCATGTTTTGGCTATTGTGAATGAATGAACATGGGGGTATTGGTATCTTTTTGAGATAATGATTTCATTTCCTTTGGCCATAGACACAGAAGTGAAAGCTTTTCAAAAGTACCACTAAATATAAGACAAAATTTGATAAAATGTGATATATCCATATAGTGGAATATTATTCATTCATAAAATGGAAGAATATACCAAACTATGCTACGACATCGATAGAGCATGAAATTATTTTGCTGTGTGAAATAAGTAAGTCACTAAATACCATTTGATTCAGTTGCTTAAAACAGGCAAATCTAGAGGCAGAGTTTAAATAATAGTTTAAGTAAAATATAAAAAGTTATACTAAAATTTATTTTTTGATTGTTGCTTGTATATTAAAAAAACCTCTCCTGTCTAGTATTCCATTATACTTTTAAATTTGATGCTTCACATCTTTCTTTAGTTCTTAGACACTGTTTTTCCCTCTACCTTCTTTCTTTCAGTTTTTCTCTCTTCCTACTACTTGTATTATATAAATGTTGAAGCTTCTATCTTCCATACCTCAACATTTCCTTTCCATTTATGTCACTTTATTTCATCCCATTGTCTTCTGAAGAGTTCCTAAATCAAATCTAACCACTACTTTCTTTTTGACTTTACTGATTAGGTTCTTTTTCTCACTACTAAATTTACAGTTCACCTATTATTTTTTGAAAAAATATTTATTTTGATAAATTTCAAGCATATGCAAGTATAGGTAGAATAGGAGAGTAGACTGCCATAAATCAATACTGGCTTAGACATAAATAAACTCATGGCCATTCTTGTTTCATTTTTACCCTTACCTATTGTTTTCCTTCCTGTTAAATCATTTTCAAGCAAGCCAAAGTCCTTATAACTTCTATCAGTACATATGTCAGCATGTGTCTCTAAAAATCTGAATTCTTTTTTTCTAAACATATCCAAATTACCATTATCTTTTCTGAAAAAAATTAACATTAATTCTTCAACATGATTATCACCAATACTTAAAGCTGGTATTTATGCTTAATGACCTTTATAATTACCTTTTCCAGTTTTTTATTTGGTAAAATCAGTATTGAAATATGGATTATATTTGCAATTTCTTGATTTTTTATTTTTATTTTTTTATTATTGTTATTTATATTTTTTTATATTGTGTATTCCCCTTGGATAACCCACCACCGATTCACCCATGATCCATTGGAATACTATTCAGCATTCAAAAATGATAAACACATGCAATTCGCAGCAACCTGGATGGAACTAGAAGGGATCATGCTCAGCGAAATAAGCCAGAAAGAAAGAGAAAAATATTGAATGGTTTCACTTATAACAGGAATATAGTGGAACCAAACAAGAGAAATTTCTTGAGTTTTTGCTTCACTCTCCTTATATTTACTGAAGAACTCAGTTATTTGTTTTGTATAATTCCCACAGTCTGATTTGTTGGTTACAACCTGTGGTGGTCTTTAAACTTATTCTATGGTGTCTGTTGTACTGAGGAGTGGGAACTGATGTGTTGAATTAAGAAAATGCAGATTATTACCTATTGAATGAGGACACACAAGCCACTCACACATGTCAGCAGATAGCTCCCTCAACATTTGCACTCCCGTGTTGGGTTCTGAAGTTCGTGGAGACATTGTGATTGAAGGTGCCGTTTTAATACACCCACACAAAGGAAGTAGAGTCATAAGATTTATTACTTACACTCCCAGAAGTAGAGGGTTGGGTGGGAAGTGCAATGAGTTTCTGGGAAGGACAATCCTCTGATTCAGGTCATGAAGGATCAGAGATAGAGAACAGAGCATCAAACACCTATTACTTATAAGGTAGTTAGGGTCAAGGTCACTAATTTTTCCCTAACTTAACTTGAAGTGATTTTTAAATTAAGGTACAATTGAAAAGCAAAGCAGGTACATGTGGTGGGAGTCTTAAATTCAAATCCTTATCTAAATGCCCAGATTAGGAGTGTGAGTGGGGTTGTCATGCTATAAAAATGTCTAGGAAGCAGTTTGGAAAAAGCAAAACTTGTTTTTTTTTTTTTTTTTGGTCACACCTGTATTTTCTATACATTAGTAATAAGAATTAGAGTTTTGAAATGATTAAATTTAGTATTTTTGACCAAACTTCTCAATAGTTGGTTGTTTTATACTTCTATCAGCAGTTTCATAATGGCCTGTTGTTTTTGGATGTTACTGGTCATTGATTAGCCTCTAGGTTCACTGTTTCATTATAGTTGCAAAATGATGATCAGTTTATTTTCTCAATCATTCTCATTTATTACCTGGAAAACTATGTTACGGGTCATATTGTGTCCCCCACAGAATTTGGGGTCCCTACACCTGTTAATGCGCCTTTATTTAGAAATAGGGTCTTTGCTGATATAGTCAAGTTAAGATGAAATTATTAGGATGGGCCTTTGATTTCATATCTGTTTTTATAAGAAGAGTGAAATTTGAACACAGATATATACACAGACACAGAAGTTAAACAGACATGTGAAGACAGAGGCAGAGGTTGGAGCTATATTGCCAGAAGTAAGAGAACCTGGAGCCCTTGAAAAAGTATGGAAGGATCCTCTCCTAAAGGCTCTGAAAGGAGCATGATCCTCCCAATATTTTGATTTTAGGACTCAGAAATTTAGGAGAATAAATTTATGTTTTAAGCAACCAAGTTAATCAATTTTTTTAAACCTTTTATTAACTTTTTTTTTTTAAAGATTTATTTATTTATACATACAAGCTGGGGTACAGGCTGGAGGCATGGGGCGGCGAGAGGGTTCACCAGAGACAGAGTGGGGAGCAGAACAGGCAGATCAGAAATACACTGCTGAGGGGAGCAGCGGGCGAGGCAGGAGAGGTCTGCCGCACCATGTGGGATTCTCCCCGGCTGGGTGTCGGACTCGCATCGGATGCTGCCGACAGCTCCACAGCGCAGCGCTCAACCGCTGCGCCACCAGGGAGGCCCAAGTTAATCAAATTTTTTGGCATCCCAAGGAAACTTATTTTCCATAAAGAGAAACTTTCATCAACTTTTCATGTTATCCTGATGATAATTAATATAAGGAAAAGAAGATATTTACTTGATTCTTTTTATTTTTTTACTAGTTTTCTTAGTGGCTTTAATACCTGGCATTTGCCAAAGGTAATCAGTGAGATTTTTTTTTATTTTTCTCTAAGTATCATTATATAAAAATGGATTTAAACATGTTTGATGTCTTTAAATGCACTTCAATTTGCTTCATCTTGACATTCACACTTCTCTGTTTTTGACCAGTACAACCTTCTCCAGTTGAAGTCTTTGATAACTCTTTTTTTTCTTGGTTGATATGACACGGTTTTTCAGGTTAATTTTACACATTTCCTAGTCCAGACCTCAAGTCACATATTTCTTAAAGAAGCTGTGGCCAATTGTTTGCTCAAAGATAGAACTGAAATTCTAGTGGTGTGCTTAATGTAGTCTAATGTTGGTTATAGATGCACAGATGAAGCATATGTAATCTTGTAATGAAAATCATAAATATGTATGTGTGTATGTGTATTTTTTTAAATTAAAAATAGCATTTAGACACCACAAGATCGGCACTGAGGATAGTTTGTTGCTATTGGGTTTGTCTTTCTTATAGCCTTGTGTGTGTGTGTGTGTGTGTGTTTGTAAAATCAAATGATCAAATACATTATGAATTCACATTGATATTTCCAACTTAAATTCAATATTACATAATTTTAACTTAAGCTTATACATTCACATTGCTTTCACCTTTCGCCATGCTCCTAAATTCTCTGTAACTCATAAATTTTCCGATTGATTTATTCTGAAATACTGCCATAATCACAGATTTTTTAATGCTACCAACTATGGTATGATTACTGAAAACAATTTGCTTGCTTATTTATTTTTAATTCTTTTGTCCTTATGTTTCAGTGCTCTATCTTCAAACATCTTTGGTTTAGTCATTAGAATGAGTTTCTCTCAGTTTGCTTAGGTGGCCAGTTGTATGTTGTTTAGGTTCATTTGTTTAATCTTGTGTTAAATTTTTTGATAGCTTTTTTCTTACTTAGTGTTGTTTTATAAATATATGTATTAATATCAAAGCCATAGAACAAAGTATATGACTACCTTCTGTCCATGTTACTTTACTTTGTTTCTTCCTTCTCCCATAGAAAACTACATTTCTTCCTGGAGTACCACTTTGTTCTATTTTTATAACTGCTTTCTACTACTTCAGGTATATCTTATTCTCCCTGAAATTTTTAAAAAATAAAAAACTGTCTCCAATTATAAAACTCTAGGGTATACACAAACAGGATAAGTAGCCAATTACATTCCTGTTGAATAGTTTAACTTTTCTATTACTGTTTTATATACAAATTGTATTTACCTTTGCATTTTATATATTTTTTACATTTTAACATACATTGTACATTTTAATTAAAAGCATAAGCATGGACTTTTAAGTAAAATATTTAGAATTAAATTCTGATTCTCTATCAGCAAACTGTGATTTTGGGTCAGTTACAATAATAATAATAATGATAAGCCCTAATACAGGGATTTATAAGTATAGTGCTTGAAACTTAGAAAATGTTGAAAATACATTGGTTTTGTGACAATTATAATTATGCCTGTGATGACAAAAATGACGGTGATATTTGAGGCTATGCTTCTCTTTTATGTGTAGTTTCAGTTGTAAAAGATAGTAAGATGACTAAATAATGAACTTACATAAAGTCTCAGATTTTTGTCTATTCAGTAGAATTAGAGACAAATATTACAGTATCTGCTTCTATACAAAATAAGAGCCTGTAGTGAACAATTTGATTCTAATAATATAATAAATTGACCAGTGTCTTATAGTTTGTACTAATTTCTATTTTAAGGAAGGCATTTGTAAGTTTGTATTTTGATTTGGAAAATGGTTATGTAAGAGAATGGTTACGTAAGAAAAATAGTTTCACTCTATTTTAATTTAATGGATAACAACTCTTTAAAATGTGAGCTCTCTCAGGCTTAGTTTTGTGTTCTTTATGAATTTCCTGTGTTTATATATTTCTTTCATTTATATCTTGCTAATATTTATAGTTGTACACTGCAGAAAGTGGGAAGGAATTAAGTACTCCAAATTTTACAAGGATAAAAACCATCCCATCATATTAAAAGACTTTCTGCTGTTATTTAACACAGTTCATGTTTCCTGGGAATTGGATTTTTAAATTCCCATTTCAGTGAGTTTTCTACATTTTTCAACTTTTGCGAGGATTAGTGTTCATTTTCCTTGATTCATTTGAACAAGGCACAAGAGAACAGAAGAGGACAGAGCCAAAGGAAAGATAAGGGTTGGGGGGATACTCTGAAAGCTGCTCACGGGTTTCACATGTGATCTGGGGGTGCTCTGTTTCCTGGTTCCTAAGCTGCAGTTGTTTAAATAGACTATTGCAAATAAGAAACAAAAACGTATCTTGATTCCTACTTAAAAATTTCTGCTAGCAAAAGTTGATTCATCTCCTTTATAAGGGAATAAATCTAGCTTCAGAGAAGATTATTGTATTTCTTTCTAAGACTAAGTTCCCTTTAAATAATTCCAAATATCTGGATTTAATATTGTATGCTTCAGTTGTGCTTTATGGTAAATATTTCAAAAAAGAACATGACTCTTCAATTTTTTCCCCATGATTTTGAATAAAGCTTATACGTTTTTCATTTTATTTACTCAGCGTACATTTATTAAGTGCTTATTATATGCAGGTATGTGTATGAAAATCAGAACGCACTTCAGACAAGTTAAAGTCATTTATTCAGATTTTAAATTGTATCAGTCTAACAAATACAGTGCTTTATATGGGAACATGCTTTATCCTCTATATCACACAACACATGAAGAACAGAGCAGTTATTTATCATTGTCTTTTTTTTTAAATCCCAGTGGTAACCACAGGTTTGCACTATTTCATCCAAACTACTATGAACAACAGTGGGAATTTCCCTGACTAGGTACAGGGGTGAAATTCATTACCATGGAATAGAACAAAAACAGTTATTCTATGAGTGTTATTAATATTAAATTGAAACCAATTGAGCTAAATAATATCAAACTTTGAAATAAAAGATGTTCTTAGATTAGAAGAGGAACAAAATCAACAAATTCTACAGAATTTCAAGCTCAAAACTGTGTTAGCATTATAGCTGCTAACCTGAGTCTACATTTAGGCATTTTGTTTTAGATTTTAAGATTTTCAACTGTTTTTCTTAGGGTAAACCTGCTAAGAGTTTGTAATGAACCATCATCCTTGTTAATAAGTATGTACTTGGGCTTGATCTGACTGTACAAATAAAATCCACTCTTCACAGTGAGCAAAAGCAGCAATGTCTGACTGTGGTGGGTGACTAGCTGCATTCACAGACTGTACAATCTAATTCCTCCTTTCACAAATGTTGATTAAGCTGAAAGAGGATCCTTTGCAAAGCTAATTCAATAGCACCGTCTCCTCTCCTGAAAGACTGGATGATCTCACTATCATGTGAGGCCATTAGCTTCCCCTGCAGCAAAACTTACCATCTGGCCATCTGACCTAGACTCTGCTGATTGGACTGGAAGATTTTTTAGCACCCTCACTTTTTTTGGGGGGGGGATGTGAGAGGTAGGAAATAGGAGGGGGCAGCTGGAAGACATATGATGGAGCCAGGTGAATTCTAAGTGCTGCCTGAGAGCAGTAGGAATTGTCTGGCACCGATTGTCTATTGTCTAACATTAGTCACAGATGACTTGGTCATATATGATCAACATGGCATGGTGGACAGATTAAAACAACCATGACAACTCTTCTTTATAACCCTCATTCTTTGACTTTTAATTCTGTCTTTAGATAGCTGATCTAGGAAAGTCACTGAGGCATTGATTTTATCAGCAATGAATGCGGTAACAACCAGTCAAAATCTTGAATAAAATCTAAGTTTGTTCTTTAATGTTCTCTAGATCTGTTCTGACAGTGGTCCCTGATCTGACTGAGTCATTGGGAAGACAGCAAAATTGAATCTTGGGTTTCTTTTTTTTTTTTTTAAGTTTATTCATACAATTTATTCATACAATGCTGGGGTACAGACCAGAGGTGTGGGGCGGCGAGAGGGATCACCAGAGACAGAGTGGGGAGCAGAACAGGCAGATCATCGGAAATACAGCGGGCGAGGCAGGAGAGGTCTGCTGCACCATGTGGGAATCTCCCTGGCCAGGCGTTGAACTCGCATCGCCGCTGCCGCCAGCCCCACAGCGCAGCACCTAACTGCTGCTCCATCAGGGAGGCCTGGTTTTCTTTTGTTGAATTCCCTTCAGGGTTAATTGCTGCTAATCATGAAGCTGCTTTTTGTTGCAGTTCTATCCCATTCTGCATCTGAGTATAGGAGAAAGAAAACAGGGAGGCTCCAAACAAGCAGGACACTGACAGAACTACTGACCTAGGTCAATGCAAGTCTGATAATTTGTTCTTTTGCTTTTTTAATTTTTAAAAATCTTGGTTCCAAGGTGGAATGGAATCAGTTAATAAGAGCAACACTATTCAGTTGTCAACGTCTGAGAGAGATTGGTATGACCACTGTTGGGCAGAATAGTTAAGCAAACTATTCTTCAAGCAAATACAAAAGCTAGTTCAATCACTGAAGACATGAAAAGGGTGATAAAATGGGAAAGGGGCTTCCGAGCTGCTTCTGCTTAAAAAGGTCAAGTTGCAAAGCAGCGACTCAATATCATGTGTTAAGTTATTTAGGTTTAGAATGTCAATTCAGTTGACAGAACTAGTAAGTCATACTTGTTGACACAATGGTAAATGTTCCCATTCTTTTGAATGTATATTTCTTTCAGAGACCTTGGAAAACAACTGAATGAAAAATAAAGGTTTACACAAATTAAACGAGCATTCATTAGTGAATCTACTGTAACTGAATCCATGTTCAGGGTAATGTGCCTAAAGAGCACTGTGGATTTTTAAAACATTAAGTTACTCTAAGAGGGGGAGAAAAGGACGTAAGGCAGAGATATAAATGTGTTGTGTATGGATCAGAAGAGGTGAGGCTAAACCGGACAATTTTCTTTCTCTCCTCATTTTAACCTTTCTCCAGCATGACCCCAGGATCTAGATTCAGTTCAAATGAGATGGAGTCCATCCAACTTTATTTTTTTCCCTCCACCAAGCCCGGTCATGTGGTCATGTTAAAGTTGATAGCATTTGCTTAGGTCCTCCTGTTTATAATTCCAAATCAAAAAAGGTCCGTTACACTCAACAGAAAGTCAGCATTGCTAGTGGCGTAGATGGAACACATGTAAATGACAGAGCTGATTTCACAAATAGATTACCAGCTTGAGTGAAGTACAGCGATGCTAACTGAATACCTAGAGATGAAGGCATATGACTTAGAAGAGACCTGTGCAGTCAAGGATAGTTGAGATCTGTAAATTTTAAATGAGTTTCATAGGGAGGATTGGCAATCCTAAGTAGGGTAAAAGGTTTTCTTGTAAATGAATAAGTAAGTATCCATTGATTGAAAACTGCATGCTAAGTATTAGAGATTTTCCACTTGCCAGCTTTTTTTCAGTTTTTGTAATAATTCCATCATGTAAAGATCGTTGACCTCATTTTACAGAGAAAGAAATGGAGACTCAGATGTTTAGTATCTAGGTCAAATATCTGAGGAGGGATAGAAATTGGAGCCCAGGTTTTGGCCCTTGTAGCTCAGTCCACTTTTCACTTCCATTGCGCTAGTAGTCCATCCTTGTAACATCCAAACTTGCCAACACTAGCAGGTGGAGAGCTAAGATCTTTTTCCTGATCCCAGAGCACCTAATACCTTCCATACATTTATTGTCATCACTATCATTATCTGCCCACTCTTCTTCTGCGGGTCACTGAGGAAGCCATGAAAGATGGTTTCATATTCATGTGTTCCCCTATGTAGGCAATGACAGAACTTGATAAATTGATTCACGCCTTATAATTCCCCTGACAGCAAACAGCTCTCTTCCTCTCAGTTTTCACCTTCAGCGTCCTGCACAGCATGCCTGTGGCAGCTCTACTAATCTGCTGTCAGACAAAGAGGGAGAAGAAAGCAGGACACTTACACAATACTCATAGTAGGTAAATCTTCCCTCAGCCAGTGCTTTCCATCCTGGGATTATTTTGCGAACAAAGATTTTGTTAGAAAGAGATTGATCTCAACATCTGGGGGCTCATGCACCAACATTAGCTTCTTCTAATTGCTGTAATGTGGTTCCATTCTGTTTTCATGCAAGCAGTGCAATCTTCACACACAAAACTATTGATTAATTACACATTTAAGGCATTTGAGAGTGTTGGTCTAGTGCATTTGTTGTTTCCTAGAATTTTCTTCATTTTCCCTGCCTGATCTTTTTCCTCGTTCCTTCACTTCCCCCACAACCCATTGCCATTCCAGTTAGTCTTTATAGAATTCACTTTATAATAGAAAGCAAAATTGTGTGCTTTACCATCTATCTGTTAACTCTTACTAGGATTTAGAAGCGTGGCTGGTGTGAATGATGGCTCATAAGAACATTATTTTTTCTTCTCTGCCGAATAGTCTCATTGAAATGCATTTGGATATGAGCATGGTGTTTATAAATACCGATGACTGGCTGGGTTAGCAGATTGTTTACACGTGGGCACATGTGTGTGGCTTGTTACTGCAGGGCCGTACATTCCTCCAGGAGAGGTTCTGTTGTTATGTGTGTTATGAAATTTCAAATAAGGGAAGAACAACAGCTGTAATGGGCCCAATCCAATGATGGCAAAAGGTGAATAAAATTACTCCCTCTGGGAAGTAAAATGCTCATTTAGTGGAGGGAAATTATCATTTCCAAGCAGAACATTTGGCTTCCTGAGAGTGAAAGTGGCAGCACAGCTTGATAATAACACCTCCGGCTGTAATAGTACCCTTTTTCTTCTGAGAGCTGGGCTCTTTGCTCTTAAATTTATCTTTACAGCATCCTTACAAAGCAGGTACCTCAGGTATTATTGGTCATATTTCATGACTGGAGAAACTGAGAGACTGAAAAATTCAGTGATTTTTTTCTTGTAAACTCAGAAATTAATCTTTAGATCAGGTTTTCTCAACCTTGCAGCTATTGACATTTTTGACCAGATTATTCTATTTTTGTAGGGGATGTCCTATTCACTTTTAGGATTTTAGCAGCATCCCTGGTCTCTATTCATCAAATGCCAGAAACACCTCCTAGTGTGACAACCAAAACTGTCTCTAGACGTTGTCCCCGAGGCACGTACTACCTCCATTTGAGAACCAGTGATCTAGATTTGTCAGCTGGGATAATTTCCTGTATTCTGTAGGAAACCTTGAGCAAAATTTGAAATGATGAAAATTTGCTTGACATCTTTAACTCCTCCTACCTGTAATAACAGTGTATACATAGGACTTACCATTATTAGGGTTTATGTCTATTAATTTATTTCATTCCCATAGAAATCCAATTTTAATCTCATTTTACACATAAACAGAACCACAGAAAGGTTGACTACAGAGGTTTTCATGGCTAGGCATCAGGGTGGGCTTCATGGATTCGCAAGCTGGATAGTGTTACACAAAGTACTGTATTTAGAAGGGCCTGACACTTGCTTTAGTGGTCTGCTGTTGGCATATTGAAATTCTCATTTTTGGAAAAGCGATTCCATGTTTTCATTTTTCATTGGATTCCATAAATTATATAACTAGTCCTGATGGAAATAAAAGAGCCAGGATTTGAATCCATGTGGGTCTAAAGACTGTATGCTTAGCTTTTTCTTCAAACTGCCTGTTATTTTTTTTTTAACTTGTTCATTCATTCATTTATTCATTCAGTAAATTGTGCCATGAGTTTATTGTGAACCAGGAACTAGGCTTGGCAGTGAGGAAACAATGGAAATACAACAGATGCTGTTCCTTCTCTCATGAAGCTAGCAATCTCAAGAGGGATATAGACCAATAAACAGACATTTGCAATTCAGCATGGTATGTGTTATGAGAGCAAAGCCCAGTTGCTATGGGAGCACATAGGAGGGCACTTAACACAGTCTAGGGGGATCAAGGAAGGCTTACAAGCTGTGGCATAAGGGCTGAATTAGTGTTACACTATCAAGAAATGGAGAACAAGTATGGTCTGAGCAAAAAGAAAATGTCAATACAAATGCCAAGAAATGACGGGAGCTGTGACATAATCAAGAAATTAAAACCAGCTTAATTTGGATGGAGACTGTGCTGGTGCAGCAATAACCTCACTATCTCAGTTGTTATTACCACAGAGGTTTCCCATGCATGTAGCAGAACTGCTACTCACAGAGTCCATTTTAGTACAAGGCTGAAGGAATAATTCTTAACATGACATTTTCATGACAGAAGGAAAAGATAAAAATTATTGATTCACAATCTCATTGGCTCATATACCATTGGTTAAGCAAACATGTGGTCAAGCTAATCATGAGTGGAGCAGGCCAGTGTTCCTTCCCATAGGGGACTCTGTAAGTGACATGATAACAAACAGGGTATCATATTCCTCTTAAAGGGAGGGCAGAGACAAATTTGGAACAGTAATATATTCTTTCATGTAAGAGTGAGAGGTTCGGAGTATCAAGAGATGAACAGGTATGTAAAGTCTTATAGATCAGATACTATACAAAGAATTTTGGTTCAGTCAATTACTTTCTCTACTTTCTGGTAGGTCTTCAGTATCTTACTCAAAATCTGCTTTCAATTCAACAGAAATCAACAATAACAACAGTAATAGCAACAAATAAAACAAAAATCAAATATGATATGCTCATCCATTAAAGTACATATGGTTCATTTAGATTCTGCTCTTTTTACAGAAATAAAAAATGTCACTAATTATGGATTGCCAGGCAGTAATGTACTGGTGCAAAGTACATTTTGATTTTGTCTGTGGAAGAAGGAATTTCTTGGGGTCTGGGAAGTCTTATTTTTGTTCTGCTGATTTCTAAATGGTTTCTGTTGATAAAGACCCAGTCCGAAAATGTGTGCAGTCTACACCTTAAGAACTGTGGTAATTGTGAATATATAGCTTCAAAACTGAGGCTCATGAGAGACAGTCTAATATAGTGAAAAGAGTAAATCTTGAACTCTATAGATCTTCATTTGACTCTTGATTAATTCAGTTAATAATTTGTTTGAATTTGTGCACATTATTTAACACCTTTGTATGTTGTTTTTTCTCATCTATAAATTAGGATTTTATTTTTAAAGATTTATTTTTTATTTTATACATACAAGCTGGGGTACAGGCCAGAGGTGTGGGGCGGCGAGAGGGTTCACCAGAGACAGAGCGGGTAGCAGAACAGGCAGATCAGAAATACACTGCTGAGGGGAGCAGCGGGCGAGGCAGGAGAGGTCTGCCACACCATGTGGGATTCTCCCCGGCCGGGCGTCGAACTCGCGTCACCGCTGCCGACAGCTCCACAGCGCAGCGCTTAACCGCTGCGCCACCAGGGAGGCCCTAAATTAGGATGTTTTAAATTTAATTTTTTATTATGTCATTGAAGTAACATTGACTTACAACACTGTATATGTTAGTAAGGTATAGGTTTCCATCTCTTTGAATGTATGTTATCACATCATGCCCACCACTAAAACACCCATAATCCTCCTCCATTGTCCATTGCGCCTGCCCTCTCCCACTGTCACTGCCTGCCTTCCCCTCCCCCCTTCTTCTGATCCTCTCACTTCTGCAGTCAGATCTCTAGGGTTACTTTTAGTCTATTTTTGTCTGTTCCCTTACATTGTTTATATTCCACATATGAATGAAATTATTCAGTAGTTGTCTTTCTCCTTCTGACTGATTTCCCTTAACATAATTCCCTCCAGTTCCATCCATGTTGTCACCAGTGGCAAGATTTCATCTTTTTTCTCGTTATAGCTGGGTAGTGTTCCATTGTGTATTCTTAACCCACTCATCTGTCACCAGACACTTAGGTTGTTTCCATAACTTGGCTCCTGTGAATAGTGCTACATGAACATATCCCTTTAAATTAGTATTTTGTATTCTTTGAGTAGATACCTAGGAGAGGCTTGCTGGATCATATGTTAGGGCTATTTTTAATATTTTGAGAGACCTCCTTAAAACCTTCCTCCCAACTATAAATCCAAAAGCAAAAGTAGTTATTATTTCCAAGTACTTAGGCACAGAGTTTAGAACTTTGTGTTATAAGTTAAATCTTGTTGTAACCCCATGATGTGAATACTGTGATTCTACATAGGAGGAAACTGAGAATTAGAGGAATCAAGCAACTTGCCCAAGGCTAAACATTTAATGAAATTTGAAATATGAAAGTGAGCCCGATTACATGATGTCCAGAGCTTAACTCTTTACTGCACATAATAGGAACGATGATAAAACTATTAGTAAGCCATGCACCAGTCCAAGCTCTTTAAAAAATTAACTCATTTAATTCTCACAAATACCTCTTCAGGAAATACAAATGACATAGAATCTCAGATTTAATAATAGATACACATAACTATGTATGTCTACATCTATGCATATCTCTTTAGTAACTAAGCATCTTTCTTTTCTTGGTCTGTGTTATAAGTGAAGTACATTAATATATTTACTTTGTTAGACATTATAATATTTTCAATGGAAATGCTAATTTTGAGAAAAACCAATAGGATGTTTGCCAGCATTTCCCCTAAAATAAGTAAGTAAGCTTTGCGTATGTAGAGTTCCACTCTGAAATATAAGGAATATACCATATAGAGTGCTTCCTTTTGTTCTTTCTGACTGTATTTGGGATAATTTTCAACATTAGGCTATATGACCCATGAAGAAGTGGATTATTAATGTAAGTTATTTTCATAAGTATGTGATTTTTTTAAAGTTTATTTTTGCATTGAAGAACTGGGGTGTAGGCCAGAGGTGTGGGGGGTGAGAGGATTCACCAGAGACAGAGTGGGGAACAGAATATGCAGATCTACCGAAATACACTGCTGAGGGGAGCAGTGGGCGAGAGAGGAGAGGTCCATTGTGCCATGTAGGTTAACTCCCTGGCCAGAGATGGAACACAGGGCTGCGGCAGTGTAATCACTGACTTAACCCCTGGGCCCCCAAGGAGGCCCAAGTCTGTGATTTTTACCAGGGCTCAAGTGTAGCTCAACTATGTGTTTTCTTTTTGACATCTTACTAGATTATTATGTACAGTAGATAGTCAGTGGCTTTATTTGTCCTCTTCTCAGGCTCATTTAACAAACCAAAGAATGTCCTATATTTTTCCCAGCATTGTTTGAGCTGTTCTGTGTATGGTTTCTGTTTTATATGTGTCTTTTCTCTCCTGAAATCAAATTAAAAGAAATTATAAGTTGAAACCAATCAGTCTGGAAATTTGTCCTTCAGCATAATATTTGACTGTTATTTTCTAATTAAAACAAGGCTTCCAGAATGGTCCTCAGATGCCTTTGGCTTGTTGGCGTCTTGTGAACTTCTTTTATACTATCTTAATAAAATCTGGGGTTGCGTAACTAACAATTTTAAGATTTAGTTAGTAGGCCAAACAAAGTATTTATTCTACCCTCAAGCAGACTTGCTGTCTTTAAAAAAGAACATTACATTTTTTCAATCCATAGACTTATTTTGCCCATGCTAAAAAAGGGAATCACGACTGAATGGATATTTACTCCCAAATCTTAAAAGAGTCAATGATGTGACATAACCTGTTTTAAACCCATGGTCTGTTTTAAAATATCTTTCAGGTAATATAAAAGTGTTTCCTCATACTATGGTGGGGTTTCTGAGAATGGTCTGTGCAAGTTCAATTGAGGGCCTTGTTAAAAATCCAGGTTCTCAGGCTTTCCCCCATCCAAGTGCATTAATGTTCGGGGTTTGGGATTTTAGTTTATACTTCAATAAATTAATTTAACTGTGCATATTAATATTTAAAACCCATTATTAATGTAAAACAGAAAAAAGATAAAATGTACTTTTTAAATAGAGATTTAGTAACTATTATGCTACTGCTCAGTTTTTAATTTAATAATGTAAGCTTTAGATGCTCCATAAAAAATAATTTTACTATTTCTTGTTGAGAGTTAAAATAAGTCAGAGGTGTGAGTATTCAGTGTTTAGATTAGGTTAATTTAGAAATTCCAGCAAACTAATCACATAGGGCAGTGGTGTTGGTCGTGTTGCTAAACAAAATATATGTTTAGACCTGTGCATGTTCTCAAGTGTCTTGCATCTCAAACTCTGGTCCATTGAGCAGTAACATCAATATCACCTTTAGGTTATTAGCAATAAATCTCAGAATCTTATGCTCTGATATCATTTTAATGCATTCGAATCTGGATTTTTAACAAGATACTAAGGTAACTCATATGCACATTAACTTTCTGAAGCATTATTCTAAGAAACTGCTAGTTCCTAGAAAGTGCACCTTAAATATAAACTCAGAATTATATGTTTACACAGGAGGATTTCTCTTGTGAAAAAATTAGAAATCACAGGTACCAAGTGGATGGTCACCATAATAACTAAGGGACAGGTACTGAACCCATGACTATTTAGATGATTGATGTTTAAGGGACTGCAGCATTTTCTAAATTAGAAAAATATCTAAGCAAAACTGAGAGTGGTTCCGTAGAATCATAATTACTGACACTTGAAACATTATTTTTTTATTTTTAAAAAGAATTTCCTATGGTGAACCCTATGGAAGGTAATCATAATTCATATACGTATGGGGGGAAATCACAGATGACAAGAGTGTCTGTGGGTGGCCTCCCTGGTGGGCTAGGGGTTAAGTCGCAGCACTGTCACCACTATGACCCCAGTTTGATTCCTGGCCATGGAACTAATCCACATGTGGTGCAGCAGACCTCTCCTGCCTCACCTGCTGCTCCCCTTAGTAGTCTATTTCAGTAAATCTGCCTGCTCTGCTCCCTACTCTGTCTTTGGTGAATCCTTTCACCCCCACTCTTCCCCCTGGCACCTCTGACCTATACTCCAGTTCTTTGCAAAAATAATTTTTTTTTTTTTTAAGAGTGTGTGGTTAAAAACGGTAGAAAGGGTAAAGCAAATGCATCATGGAGTCACTATATCACAAAAGAGAGCGAAAATATTTTTATTATTCTTTTATTATAATTTATTTCTTGCCCACTTAATGGGGAGAGGACTTGAAAACAGATGGTAGGTCAAAATAGTTTTAAAATATAATATATAGTAAGAATGAATAATGTGGTCAAAGATATTTGTATTACAAAAGGCAAATATTTCTATTAATGTTCATATCTAAATGTCAGAGTTCCCCAGTGAAAGTAGAGAGCTCCTTGGACTTACTGAAATATGAACTTTTTATATCTGGGGGTGATTACATTTATCCTGATATAGAAATTTCATCTTTTCCCAAACAATGCAGTTTATATTAACTAGTCAATTTGACCACACAGTCAAATTACCTAGATTAGGTTTTGACTGAAATACTGCTTAATTTACCCTCTTATGCCAGAAATGCCTATGTGAGGAGTGAAATATAAACCTTAAAAGTCAGGCCTATAATCACTAAGTCCAAACAACTTTATGGCCATTTGTTCTCAACCTAATTTCACGACTTAACAAGTAGGATTGGAATATTGGCTACTGTGCAAAATTTAGCAATAAATATTTAAGGATTTTTACAATTTTTTTTTTTCATTTACAGGTAATTTTGCCTTTTAGGGAATCTCTCTTCTCAATGGCAGCTCATTTTAAACAGGGGTTGTTAAGATAACAAATGTTTTAAAACTTTAGAAAATAAGTCCCTAGACTGCTTATTAATTTGCTCACGATGTTGATAAAGAGCAAATGCAAAAAAGATTAGAACCTATTTAATTAGCCCATTTCCATTTGGGGGGAGGGTAAAAGATTGACCCTGGAATAATTGATAGGATGACAGTGTGAAGTACGGTATTAATCACAGTGTGGCAGATAGTAGTTCTGTATATATTGACTCAATATCTACTTACTCATGTAGGCACATAACACTATGATACAAATGTTTTGGCATTATAGATTGTTCATATTTTAGAATTTGAGCACAACAGAAGGGAACAATTTTGATATAGAATAGAGAATAAAGGATAATCTCCTGTTTTCCCAACTTATTTAATACTTTCTTGAGTGAACAAAATTAATGTTTCAGACTATATATTTTATGATATAGTAAGTAATGTACTCCTAAAAAGCAAAATATCGATAGATGGACGGAGGAGAGCATCGTTCATCCCTGGGAGATGCTTTAGACTTCCTATTCTCTCCATATAAAGAAGCGTTATCGTTCCTTCCCATGAATTGTCCTTTCTCTCATTCCTGTCTTCTGTGTCTCCTGTCTAATGGAAAGGAAAAGCCTCCATAAAATCTCAACTGATTTTAGACAAATAAATCGTCTTTCCTGGGACATGAGATGAATAAGAGTTGGCATTTTTTTGTTGTCACTTTGAGTACATAGGTCAAAGGTCATTATCTAACAGTCATCCAAATGGAATCAATCTCTCCTTCATAGATCCTGTCAGGTGCACCTGGGCCTCCTGAGGATTTGCACAGAGCAGTTCATGGTCAAAGGCAGGAATAGATATCGGCACTCCAGGGGAGGCTATATATTTCTGTCGATAGACAGAAGATTGCAGTGTCCTAGACAGGTAATCAGTTAGCAAGCACCACAATCAGTTCACGTTTAAACATTAAACAGGTGGGGCAGCAGACAAGTAAAATTTATCATGTTTACTAGGTTTGCCAACAACAACCAAAGATCTGCTTTATCCTTCTCAATCTGTGCTTCTTGCTATCAGTTTTTGAAGAAATGGAATGATTTTTCTTTTTCTCCTTGGCAAATGCTCCATGGATTCTCAAAGGGTCAAAAGTCTACATTTCTGTAAATTATCAGTATATTTAAAAAATTCTCCCATTTCCTCCTTATCTTTGGTTAACTGAATGTTAACACACTCACGGGTCAACACCATTGTCATACAATTTCTGTGGCAGTTTGGTGAATGATGAGGGAAAGAAAATGGAAAAGACTAAAGCAAAGTTTTCTCTAAGATTAAACTGTAGGTGTTTTGTTAAGACTTTTTTATATTACACCATTAAAAGTAAAGAAGGATAGCTTTTCTTTTTTCTCCCTGATTAGAGGGCTTCACTGGATTTGTGGCAAATAATTGACAAGTGAGGGCACTGATGACAAGAGAGCGATAATTGATGGTGGCAGGTGGGGGCCTGGTGTACTGGCATGTCCTGTGGAGGGTGAGCCAAGGACATCTATCAATCAAATTGGTGACAGCAGCCAGGGAGACTTAATTGGAGATTCATTGAACCTTTAATGATGTGACAGAGAAAAATAAGAACGCTTAAAAAGCTCCAGGGCTATGTCTTTTCCCTCATTCCAATAATTCTTGTAGAAAGAGTGGAAAGTGGACATTGCTCCAAGATTGAACATTCATTGTTTCCATCAAAGTTAATCACATTGTTTTGAGAGGCAGAGTAGTGAAAAGTATTTACCATCAGTCCAATGTAGAATTAAATCTGTACCTGGAGATTTAGATTTGACTGTCCCATAACTTAATCCTAATCAGAAATGTTTAGAAAGTGCTACGAGACCATGGGTTAAACATTTATGCCTATAGTCCAGATAATTTCTGCAAGAGTTGGGTTCCAAACACAAGGAGAAACAAAGTCCTTTCGCTAATGATTTCATTCTCATTCTTCTAAAGAATTCTCTCTTACATCTTTTACAATTACAAATATCTCTTCATTTTTTTTTTGCCAGAGAGTTAAAAATAATTTTTCCTTTTCTTTGAGGAAGGAAAGAGCCCTACAAAGGCATTTATCCTTTACAAGTGGATTTTCCTAAATGTTAGCAATGCAGGAAAGAAACCTTTTAATTCCAAGGCACTGTGCATGTACATAATATGTGAAAAGATAAATAAGATGGATTTTGGCATTTAAGATCTTACCTTTTCACATTTATTAGTTATCCATGTATTCATTCTAAATTACAATTTTGGACTCCTGCTATTTAGGGTGCTTTGTCGAAGATCAATGGGGACTTATTTCTTTTAAAGAACTTTTATAGTCTAGTGAGGGAAGACAGACCCGTGCATTACAATATCATAGTGTTATAGATAAGAATTAAAGGAGACAGTATAGATATTGTTCAGGAGGGAGAAGCTATAGATGCAAGGTCACATAAGTAGCGTTTTTCTTGTCTCTTGAAAATTCACTGTATACACTGGAATATCTGTTGTAAAAAGTTGTCAAATGAAAACACTTTCCTGAATTTGTTATGGTAGAGATTTTATACCTAATGGTGTTCAAATTTAGCAACGTCTGAGTCAACTTATACACAGTAGAGAGAAATTTTTCCACCCCTCCCTCACAGTTTTAAATTTAGCATCTTGCCGTAGTTTTTTTCTTGATCAATGACAACAAACATGACCCATTAATAGGGGATATTTGTTTAAAATTCCCAGAAGGTCAGCATCTTCTTCCATTAAGGTAAATATCCTGTGCAGGGATTTTTGTACATTGTTTATTCTACATATTAAACAATTCAAGAATTGTGACCCTTTGAAGTTAGCTGTGAGTTGCACAGTGTTCAGTAATCTCCCTCAAACTTAGTTCTCTCAGACCTTTTCCTATTTTCCTATATATTCATAGATGGCTTCAAAAGACAACCTGCATAGGCAAAAGTACAGTATTTGGGAATCTGTACCACAGCAAAGACCTTCTCTTATTATTTTTGAGAATGACTGCCACTAGCCAAGTGTAAGACTACATATAATAGAAAATAAAAAAATTGGCTAAAAGTAGTTTGAGGGCCTCCCTGGTGGCGCAATGGGTTAAGTGCAGTGCTGTGGAACTGTGGGCAGCTGTGGTGCTAGATGCACATTTGATGCCTGGTGGTGGAGATTCCCACATAGCATGGCAGACCTCTCCTGCCTTGGCCAGTGTATTTCCATCAGTCTGCCTGTTCTGCTCCCCACCCTGTCTCTGGTGAACTCTCTCACTTCCCCACACCTCTGGCCTGCACCCCAGCTTGTATGCATAGATAAATAAATCTTAAAAAAAAAAGTTTGAGGCAGGTTGTACAACAGAAGATAAATACGTTAATTATGGGAATTGGAAGCTATGTTTTCTTATGGATCCCTCCAGATTCATATTTTGTGCTATGTTTTATTATACTATTTTCACTGAAAATTTTGAAGTGAAAGAACTCTCACCCGTATCTTATTTTTCCCCAGGCTCACCAGATACTGTATTTGATTTTCTTAGATCCTAGAAATATCCTGTAGGTACGGTTGGAATATTACCTGAAAAGTTGATTGTAAACCATCCACATGGACAGTGAACCCCTTAAGATCTCTTTAGAAATGGAAACATAGGCTTCCAATGTTAGAATAATTATTTATAAGCATTTTGGTGAAATCTTCATTGTTGTATTTGAATCTCCCTAATGACATTCCTAACATGTAGCCATCCATTCTGAGTTTTACACTTGCAGAAAGGCAGGCTGTGCTTCTAAGGCAGTTTATTTGACCTTTCAATGACTCTATAGGTTAAATATTTTCCTGATGTTGGGCAGAAATCATGCTCCTGTAGCCTCTAGTCTTGGGCCTGGATTCATCTTCTTTCTCTTCAGACTTAGAGTAACTGCATCCATTGAACATGGGAGATCTCCGTATGTTTAAAGATGGTTATTCTAGTCTCTTAGTTTTTGTTTTAAAATTAAATTTTCTCATTTCCTTTAACTCTCCATCTCCTGTTATGGTTTCAAGTCCCTCCATCATCTAAACTGCTTTGCTTTGTGCTGACCTGGTTATGATCCAGTTTTCCTAAATTCTGTTTCGAGAACTTGCACATGAGTTGAATAAAAATCCAAGAGAGGCTTGATCTGGTTGGAGGCAACCATTTCTCCCTGGCAAGTTGTAGCTCTTTTAAATTTCTTCTAGCTACATTCTGTCTCAAATGTCAACATGTATCTCTTGTCATCTTGAATATATCATTTAACATATTCCCTCTCACCACCAGCTGTATCCTCTAAGAATTTGACAACAACAAGAGTTGTGTGTCTTCTCACAATTGTAAGAACAGTAGACTCTCTTAATTTTAATGATTATAAAGTTGATTTGCTGGAAATGACTCTTAATAGAGAAACTTCTGCCAAGCATTTCTGATTATGCTTAGCAGGTAAAGGACTGTGAACATTAACACTGAATCTCAGATATCTTTGGTTTATACAGCAATCTCAGATATCTTTGGTTTATACAGCCATCTCAGACATCCTTCAATCGTGTCAATTGCTAAGTACAGTAATATTTGTTACTAAGAAAGCGTAATTAGACTTGGCTTTCTGTAACTTTACTATTAAAGATGGCACTTGGGTAATCATGGATTATGATATTACTGTTGGGATATTAACTAACTGTGAATATTTGGACTCTCTTTACTGTGATAATCTATAAGGATTTAGGAAAGTTATACTCTAAGCACTGAAGATAATCAAGAAACAAGTTGCATAGATCTCATATAAAATTATGTTAATAGATTGCAAAAGCTGAAATTATTAATAAAAACATTGGCTAACACAATCTTTTTATAATAAGTAATAATGAAACATCTTGGATTTTGTTTTTTCTAATTCCATTGGAATTATAATCCTAACATATACCTGTTATTTACTACTAAAATTAAAAAAATACCTTATTTTAAAAATTTTAGTGGAATCTATTTATTGAGGGCCTTTTCTATTACAGATCCTACTTAAAGTAGTTTATGTAGGTCAGTATCCATATATTTTAAAATAACTCTCCAAATTAATTCTTTTGATCCTCATTCCATATTTCAGGGGTCATCAAATTATCATTTGATATGGCAAAATCTCATGTAGTTGACTTGCAGGCCCCAAATAGCCCCTGTATGAAAAGATTTTGCATTCAGTGAGTTCATTTCAAAATGATTATTAAAAAAAGCAAAAGAATTTAATATTTCCTGACATCTGAACATTATATGAAATGAAAGTTTCCATAAATAAAATCTTTTTAGAACACTGCTATACTCATTTCATTTATTTGTTACCTGTAACTACTTTCATGCTTCAAAGAATGAGTAGTTACAATAAAGACCATATAGTCTGTAAAGTTTGAATATATACTATCTGGCCCTTTACAGAAAAATTTTGTCAACTTCCGCTGTAGTTGTTGAAAGTGAGGCTTCACATTTTAAGTGATTTCATCAAGAAACCTTAGGTTAATTAAATAGTAATTTCTTTAATTGGTTTCTTTATATACCAAGTAATTTTTTGAATAGAATATCAACTAAATAATAATATACATATGTAGAGAGACAAGTTGAAAATGAAGGGACAAGTTTTAGATTTAAAAAATGTTAAATATTAGGATTTACGATTTTTTTGGTGCATGTATATACAAGAAGAAGTATATATCGATAGAAGTGGAAAATGTAAGAAGTAAAATAGAGATGGGATGAACAAAAGTGAACTCTTAAGTCCAGAATCATGCACAAAGTTTAGATAGTTTATGCTGTAGGAATACTTTTTTGGTCCCATTCTTGATGTCTGTTTTCTTATTTCTAAACCTCAGTGATTGAATCTCCAGATATGACATAGAAAATGTCATTAGTGAGGTAAAATGCAGGATGGTTAGAAGAAATGAATAGCTCCTGTGTTAGTAAAATGGTAATCTGAATTAAATAAGATAATGCATTTGAAGGGTCTGCCAGAAACTCTAGCAGAAACTCAATAAATAATAGCTATCATCATAGTTTCAGAAAATCATAAGTGAAATACATATAATTACCAGAGTAGTCTCAAATTTATGGATATTTTGAAAGTCTTTTAACTCTTCAACATGCCTTATTACAGGATTTGTGATTAAACCCATGGAGAATGATTTTATTTTATTGAAAAATACTGATTAAATATAATTTTCCCTTTACAAAGCCTACCAAACAACTAGCAGGTAAGTTATACATGTTCCTGCCATCTACATTTGCTCTCTGGATCTAAGAAAGATTAAGCAAGAATCCTTTGCCCTAAATTTGGAATTTATGTAGAAACCAAGAATTAGAAAGGGGGCCTCATCATCATTGGGCAGAATTTGCTCATTTTGGATGAGGAAATTGAGACCCAGAAAAGTACATTAATCTGCTCAAAGCAGAGCCAGACTACAATTATGGCATTCTTTTCCAAATTCAAAAATTGGAAAATGGGGCCTCCCTGGTGGGGCAGCAGTTGAGCGCTGCGCTGTGGAGCTGTCAGCAGTGCGTGATGCGAGTTCCACACCCAGCCAGGGAGAATCCCACATGGTGCGGCAGACCTCTCCTGCCTCGCCTGCTGCCTCCCTTAGCAGTGTATTTCTGATCTGCCTGTTCTGCTCCCCACTGTGTCTCTGGTGAACCCTTTTGCTGCCCCCAGCCTCTGGCCTGTACCCCAGCTTGTATGTATAAATAAATAAATCTTTAAAAAAAAAAACAAAAAACAAAAATTGGAAAATGTGTTTCCTATGAATAGTGAACCTCAATTACCTGCCTTTTTGGAGTTTCCCTCCAAAGGTATTTTTCTTAATTTCTATCAGTAATTCATTTAACCTCTACGCCTCAGCAAGTATATGTATTGCAAATCCATTGACATTATCTCAGAGTTCCCCCTGACATGTAAAGTCCTTGATGACACTGCTTGACTCTAGCACTGTAATTGAGGAGGATTTACTTATTTGTATATGAAAGATGCAAATTCAAGTTCCAAGAGGTGTCAGACTAGTAATGACTATTTATAAGTAAGTAAAGGAGTAGAAAATGAAAGACAATAGGGAGCAGTGGGGAATGTGTTCAACTAGAAAATAAATGGCTAGTAATTCAGCTGATCTGATTGTTACCATGTGAGAATGTCATTCTGAATTTTCCAGATTCTCTGATAATTCCAAGAAGTTTGAAATTTAAACTTTTAAGTGTGGAAATACCCTGGCTTTCTTATACTGTTTTAGGTCAAGCAAAGCACATCTGTGGCATAGGTTTGGGTCTGTAGAAAGAATATTTAGTACTGAAAATCCATGATACCATCATAAAAAGAATTTTACATGTGATGTGGGTTGCAGGGTTTAATCTCTGATATTTTCAATATTCCTCTTTTTTCATTCTGGGAACAAGTGTATGCTATGGTTAGTTTGTAGATTCAGTATGGCTTTGTGGCTGAAACATTAGAGTGCATCAAATGCCTCTGTTTTTGTTTTCTGTTTGAAATAAAGGACACTTATTATGGTTATGCTCACTGTGTGAGCCATCCCCTCTTGACTTCTGGACAATCACTATAAATCTCTATTATTCTGCTGTTATTGTCTTGTTATACTAGTGATGTTGAGGCATCTTCTCAAGGGAAGTGAACCCAGGTGTGTACATACAGACAAGAAATGCTCTCCTTTAAACACATAAATAGCTATTTTATTTGGCATGACACACATAAATGTTAGTGTAGCCAAAGGAATTTTGAGCAGTTATTTGCATTGCAAATATTTCAAAAAATGGAGCAAAGGTATCAGAGCTCAATCTGCTAGCCATTTGAGTTTAGTTAGATCAGAGAATCATACATCTTTTCTTTTCTTTTTTTTTTTCCAGTAATAAGAGTTAAAGAGGTGAAATGCAGTCCCTTACAATTGGGCTCCAAGGCATAAGAATTTCTCATAAAATAGATTGTATTCTTGTTCCCCCATGAAATTCAGTTATATAGACCTCTTTTTTATGGGTACTCTTTCTTTATGGCCTGCTCAGAACAAATGTGTGGAGTTAAGCTTTTCTTGTGCTATACATTTCATTGTTTTGGTATCAGACTGTTAGAAGATGGGAACAGCGCTTTCTACTTGAGCATGATGACTTAAATACTTTGTCAGCAAAGTTATACGAACTCCTCAATTGCATGTGTGAATAGAACTACCTTTGATTCTGGTACTTGACAATTAAAGAGTTGGCAAAAAATTATATAAAACACAAAGTACGGAGAAGAGGTTGCATTTTGGAGGCATGAGTGGGAATTGGGAAAAATTTAATAAAAGCTGGAAACTCAGTGTTATATTATACTTAATGGAAAGTCCAGTATACATTTCTAAGAATTAAATAAGAAAGAAAGGAGAGCTTTTGGGGTGACAGATTTTTTATTTTATTACTTTCAGTTAATGGATCAGATATGGTTAATGGAATCCTTGGTGAACTTCTCACTAATTTTTTTTTCTGACTAATTTTCATTCCAGATTTAATAAAACAAAAAGGAAATAAAAATTTCCTATATCTTTAAAGGTTTTAAGGAGAAGTTATAATAAAATGAAATTCCCCCCTCTTCCTTTATAGCACTATTTCCATACTTTTTTACCTAACATGAATAAAAATATATATTTCTTAACATATAATATTTTTCATTTTAGGAAAAATAGGATCATACTATTTTTGATGTTCTGCTCTTTTTATCTAACAAAATAAAGTGAATATTTTTCTAAGATATATAGATACACATAATTAATGATGACATTTTATTTTTTAATATAACTGGTGAAGTGAGGAACTGTGACCCAGGTAGGGTGGTGACAATAGTGATATACATCCTCTCTAATCCAGAGTTAAAAAGGAAAAGATAAAAGTCAATGACCTCTGACCTGGAACACTCTTGAATTTGTCTGACTTCCAGAAAAAAGGATCTTTGGGCCCTCTTGCCCTTTTGCATCAGGAACAAAGAGGGTAGACTGGAACTTGCTGTACTCATACAGGTTTGGAAAAGGAGGGGATAAGGTTATAGAAGCTCACCAGGCAGATTTTAGACTTAGAGTTTTTGCTCTAGTTCTCTCTGCTTGGAATGTTCTATTCCAGATATCTGATTAGCTCACATTCTCCTTTTCTTTGGTATGTGTTCAGATTTACTTTCACAATGAGGCCTACCCATACCATCCTATTTAGTCTTGTAACTTACTTCTTTCCATCAACTTATACCTTCTTATCCTGTTATGATAGTTACTGGCACCAATTTTTAACTTACTATATAATTGAACTTTAAAAATTGATTATTTATTGTTTTTCTCCCTCTCTAGGAGGGGAAGGATTCTCTAAAATCTTTTAATCATGGGTGCCTAGAACAGTGCCTGGCACATAGTAGGCACTTGATAGGTTTTAACTAAAGGAACAAATGTAGCGTGACATCTGACACTAGTAAACACTGAAAAACTGTTTGTTGAATAAAATAAGAAAGTGCAAATAGAAAAGTTCCATTTCTTCATTTCATTTCACATTCATTTCACAGTATGCTGTTTGTGAGGGTAAAAGGAAATTCAGGATACATAATCTTTTCTCTCTTTCTGACAACAAGATGCTGGACTGCAAGTCCGCAACCTCTGATCATTAATGAATTCTCTCCTCTCTTCTTGCAGAGATGATCCTCAAAGTAGATCTATACTACAGAGTTTCAAAATCAATAGATGTACAATATTTGACAGTTTGAAGAATCATGACTTAACGAATGATGCAAGAACTATCAATTTCCAAGTCCTAACAGGAAAATTTAACATGAAGAATTAGCCTTGCTGTCTGACTTGCAGATACAGCAGTTGCTCTCTGCTATGAACTGAGTTATGTACTACTCCAACCCAAAATTCATATGTTGAAGCCATAACTCCCAATGTAACTTTATTTGGAGATAGGACATGTGAGGATGTGATAAAGATTAAATGACTTAAAATGTGGTGGGAGTCCTGATATGATACAACTAGTCTCCTTATAAGAAGAAACACCAGATTGCCGTCTCTCTCTTTTCTCCCTTCTTCTTCTCCTCCTCCTCCTCCTCCTCCCCCTCTCCTCCCCTTCCCCCTCCCCCTCCCCCACCGGCCCCTCTCTCTCTCTCTCTCTGCAAGCCAACAGAGAGTTCCCATCGGCGACCTAATCAGTTAGCACCTGATCTAGGTTTTCCCAAACTCTAGAACAGTAACAAAATACATATCTGCTTTTTAAGCCTCCCAGTGTCATATTTTGCTTTGAAAGACCTCAGTTTTCTATGACACCTTTCTAATGTCTTGCCCACACCCCTCCACCAATACGTTATGAAAATATTATCTAACATATACTTCTAAGCAATTTAAATTTTTTTTCATATTTTGCATGTTCAGTATAGAAGTGAATGACACGACAATTCTTCCTTTATATTTTTATTAAACTTTTTTACTGAGGTAATTTTTTTCAGCATTGTGTAAGTTTGCAACTTTATAATTTGACATATGTATACACTAAAATGTATACACCATCAAAAGTTTAGTTTCTGTTCATCACTGTATAATTGACTCCCTTTGCCTATTTTGCCTCCTGGTAGCTCCCTACCCCTGATAACCATAACACTTCCTTCTATAGTTTGACAATAAGACACACATCAAGGCTTTAAACTATTGGTTAAATAAGACACACTTAAGACTTGTCTGTGCTGATAGCAAAATGAAAGGAGAAATAATGAAGCTAGGAAATTTGATAATTCATAAAATCAATGATACAGTAATAATTAGAAAAATTTTTGTAGCTGAGATTTTACTAGGCATTTCACCACAAATATGTAAAGGTATTAAGAATGCTTGAAATATTTTTAACTCTCTTAGTTTATTCTATGTTCTTTAGAAAGGGTCATTAACTTATAAAATAAAATTTATAGTTATACTTAAATGATTACAACTCTTGGGAAAATCATTTTAAGAGTAGAATCTTACATTTTAATTACATCAGATATTTTCAAACTTGCTGACACCAGGTCCACATCAAGAATATGTGAAAAAAAGTTATAGAAAATACAAAGTTATTTGTATTCTTTGTTAATTAGACAAAAGGAGAAGCAGTTTATGCTGTCATGATTCTTCAAACTGTGTTCCACAGGATTTCGTCATAGCCACATCAGGTCATGTGTGCTGAATTTTACCGTTAGCTACATATGCTCAGGTGAATACTTTCTTTTTTTTTTTTTTTAAAGATTTATTTATTTATACATACAGCTGGGGTACAAGCCAGAGGCGTGGAGTGGTGAGAGGCCTCACCAGAGACAGAGTGGGGAGCAGAACAGGCAGATCAGAAATACACTGCTGAGGGGAGCAGCGGGCTAGGCAGGAGAGGTCTGCCGCACCATGTGGGACTCTCCCCGGCTGGGTGTCGAACTCGCATCGCTGCTGCCTGCAGCTCCACAGCCCAGCGCTTAACCGCTGCACCACCAGGGAGGCCCAATACTTTCTGATTAAATTTTAGTTTTTTTTTTTCTCAAGTGTATTGTGATTAGCCAGTGCTACATAGAGACTCATAAAAGTTTGTGTAACAACCACACACTGTATAAATCAATCCGACCTTAGTTAACTTGGTAAGATTTGTAAAGATTTAAGCTTTTCAGTGTTCCTTTCATGGACTGAATGTGTCTCTCTTAAAAATCACATGTTGAACCCCTAAGCCCCAATGTGACTGTATTTAGAGCTGAGTCCTGGAAAGAAATGATAAAGGTTGAATGACATCATAATATTGGGGCTTGATATAATATAATTAGCGTCCTTATGAGAAGAGAGACTGGAGAGCTTTCTTTTTCTCCATCATGTGAGGAGACAGAAAAAAGGCAAATTGGGAAAAGAGATCTTACCAGAAACCAAATGGGTAATCATCTTGTTCTTGGGACTTCTAGCTTCTGGAACTCTGAGTCTGTCGTGCTCTGTTAGACTAGCCTAAGCAGATTAATATGGTTCCACTCTAATTTTTTGCCATTTTGTAGATGAGACACATTTTGTTCTCATCTACATATCTTATAGAATAGAATTGACAAATA